>PVLD010033766.1:0-13333 GCA_004027595.1 Dinomys branickii
CCCAGCTACGTTTCCCACACCCCCTCCCCGCCTCTCTCCCTCTCGCTCCCTCTGCTATCTGGAAGGTGGATAAGGACTGCCGAGGCTCTCCCTGAGACGAAGGGGCTGATGAATGTCGCCCCTGCCACAAGCCACCCTGCTCGCACCCTAGTGCGCCGCCTCCAGACGTTCAGGGCAGGCAGTGAGGTTGGGGCGGACCAGTGGCTCCCCTCAGCCCATCAGGACAGACCTCGGCGGGTTTTAGGGTGCCCCAGCGACAGGCAGGTCTGGTCGGCGCCCCTGCGGACGACGCGTGCCAGCGGGCTGAGCCCGAGGCCGCCCCGGTCCAGCCGATGCGTCGCACAGCGCGGCCCTCGGAGGATGCTCCCGGGATTTGGGAAAGGAAGAGGGAAGAAAAGCGCCGGCGGAGGGCGGTCGACGTTTGCTGTCTGTGCTTTAATGGAAGCCACCAGATCGCAGAAGACAAGGCGGGCCGAGGAGCCTGCCTGCCGAGCGCACAAGTCAGAGCCGCGGCCCGCCGGGCAGCGCCCGGGAGTCCCGCGGGCAGCACTGTGTGCCACACCGGGACAGAACACAACCACCGGGGTTGGGAGACGTGTTCGCCCTGCTTACCTGTTGGCAAGAGGGAAATGCAAAATGTAACATAGCGTGACATCGTTTAGAAGGGTAGCTCTTTCATTAGACAAAAGCCAATTTTACCTTCCCGCAATACCCAGCTGAACCTCTGGAACTTCTATTTGCGGCATTCTGGCGCCCTCTGGCTGTGTTTGGATTGCGGTCATGCTTGCCTGTTCCATGCCCGCAAGGAAAAATGATCTAGTTACAAGTTGGATCTGCCCTCCTGACCCGGGAGTGCATTCCAGACGGGCTTGGCATCCAGAATCAGGGTAACACAATATAACCATATGTAGGGACACAATGCCCAAGGTAAGTGTATCCATTTTCCATGGGAGAAAGGTAGGTATATTCCCCCTTACAGGAAAATAACCGTTTCAGAACTTTGTCAATGGATGAAAGTAGCAATGTATGCAGTAGCGATTTTGCAGTGGAAATACTTGGCTAAACGTATTTACAATGTATGAGGTCAAACTAAATTAGATCAGTGCATGCAGGCTGGAAATGTACCGTAACCAAGACACGATAAGGGAAAGTGAGGATGTATTGCTTTTCTCATCTCTCTCTCGTTTTTCTGTTTAAATTAAATAAGAAATAAGCACAATACAAGAACAAGAAAGCAAATTATAAGACTGCCTCCAAAACATGGTATTCATTTCAACATGTACATATTTCTCTTATCCCAGTACATCATCTCTGATCCTAAATGTGGAGTTTCTCAGCCTTCTATTTGGGGCAGGATAATTCTGACACCACCGTCAGTTGTAACAACCAAAAATATCTCCAGATGTTGCTACATTGCATGTTCTCAAGAGGGAAACATCACTCTAGGTTGAAAACTATTGGCTGTAAAATTTTTAACATTTATAAGTAAATCTAGGGTTTTACCCTGTTGAATAAGAGTCAGATTTACATTTTTATACTCAGGGTATTTATTGTGTTTGTTAGAAAGGCTGAGTCGTTATTCAATTAGCATTCAGGTATTTTTTTTTTAATCTGTGTGATCATCTTAAAATTAGTAAATACATGTTCCTATTGTATTTGCACGATAAGCCTGTGGGTATTATCTTCTTTCAATATTCTGTTTCCAATTTTTCAAACAAAAAATAACACAAGATAAAATTTAATGTTCAGTACCCGCAGTGCTTCTGGCTAAATTTCATGATGGAGAGAAAAAAACAAGCCTTTCAAAGGTGTGATTGGAATACAGATGGCAGGTTACCATGGAAACTGGAGCGAAAAGCTCACACCAGTAAGAGAACTGTGGGTCTCCTCAGCCTTATCTTCCCTTAGATTCAGTTGTTCCCTTAAAAGACTTCTTTTAAAAAAGCAAATGCAATGAGTTCTTTGCTGAAAGAAAGATGCAACCAACTGACAATGCTCTTAATTTTAAGAATAGAAAATTTTGGAGAATTTGTAGACCTGCAGCAAATTGGTAGCCAAAATGTTACATTTCAGGGCAACTCTATTACTATGTAAAATACAATTTAATAATATTTGGGGCCTCGTTTTTGGTTGTTCCTCCCACATTTTGCATTGTTTTAGGGTGTATGCTCTTGAAAATCTTTAGAATGCAAACTTAGGGAATCAATGAATAAGCATTTGATGCTTGGTTTTAGAAAATTTTTAGCATTACCAGTTGTGGAGGTCACATAGGCATTTAGATTATAAACTAATGAATTTAGGAGCATATGTTAAGGGTACAATTTATGGTCAATTTAATTAACTTTTACCATTACATTCATGAAAAGAAACTGCTTTCCTCTTCAACTGGAATGAATATATTTTCCATAAACAAAATTAGCCTTCTGGGGCTATAAACCAAATTGCGCTGCCATTTTTAATTACCTATGTAACTCACTGCAGTGTCACATAGCGTATGTCCCTGAAGATATTTATTCAAGATAATTATTCCATGATTACTGATTTTTGCTAGAGGATTTCCCAAAGAATTGCTTGCAATATAATAGATTGTCATCTAAATTAGTCAGTTCACAAAAACTGCAACATGTGTTCAGCTTTTCAAATCAGCTCCATGGTGTCAATGGAGACACATAGTGGATTATTTACCTAGACCTCATTTCAGCTATGAAACTCAGTGTGACTTCTCCCTCCCTGCATTTGGTCTCACCCACTAAAGCCTAGTACCTTTATTTCCCATCCTTTCCTCCTAAATAGTAAGAAGAAGGTTGAGATTTCAAATAAAAGATAGAAAACAAAATGAGTGAAGAGAAAGCATGGTGACAGTAGGGTCACCCAGTGTCACCCCAGCCACCTTAGTGTAACATCCTGTTGGGTTATTCCCATTCACAGTCACTGAACTCATCCAAACCCTCTGAGACCCACATAGAGAATTCAGCCTTGCTGCTGAGTTGGGGATGGAGGACCACTTTCCTGCAATTCATTTACCAAACCTGTCTACAAATGGTGAGCAAAAATGCAGATGGTCAGTACCACACGTGAGAATGTACTGAAGTTTCCTCTTTAGGTATATTTAGGGTTTTTATCACAGGACAATATTAAATCTGTATGTTTACTCCAACTCTCTCCCTTCCCACCCTGGACTCCACTTCATTATTATAAACTCCCCCGTCAAGAGTTTCCTTTGTTCAAACCAGTGGCTCCCAAACAGGGGCTTTTTTTTTGCTCCCTAGAGAACCTGCACAATATCGGGGGGCATTTTTGGTTGTTGCTTAGGAGGTGGGAAGGTAAGGGGGGATGCTACTAGCACTTTATGCATAGAGGCTAAGGAGGCTGCCAAACATCCCACAATAAACAAGACAACCTCACAAGAAGCACCTGTCTAATCCAAACAGTCACTAAGGGTGACAATGATGAGGTTTGGAACCTCAGATCTACGGGACCATGCAGTTGCTGCCCAGCTGGAAAGGACTAATTTTCATTTCCATATTGTTTTATCTTTCCTTTTTCCCTGAGAACACTCAGTGCAGGGGAAGCCGCCCCTTAAGTGGTTCAATATCTTCAGCAGGGCAGCAGCAGACTTGAAGCAGCAGCATTTCTGGGGATTCCCCTGCTGAAGGGCCTGCCACACATGCTGGGCCCCTCCCCAGCCCTCCCTCCACAGTAACACAGTGGAGAGTGAAAGGCCAAAGACTAACCTTGGGGGTTCTGAATTCCACTCCCTGTCACTACACCCTGAGTAACTGAGAGAAAACGGCTTAACCTCGGTTCCCCATTTGCCCTTCCTCTTTCTGCACTGTGAAAAAAGTAGCTGGGAAACCTGAGCGAACATTTGTTTTCTCCAAAGCACTAGACTTGAAGAGGAAGGGACAAGCCAGCCTTGGCTTGCACTTGAGCCTTTGCCCAAGAGAGAAGGTGGATAAAGACTGTCTCATAGTCTACCAGGATAAACCTCACTCTCAACTCCCTCCTCCCCTTCATGCAGTCATTCTTCCACCAAAGCACCTTTCTATTCACCATGTTGAGGATACATAAAACCAATGGTGAAACCATTTGCCTCACTAACCAGACTGGTCCTTTTCAGGCAGGACCTACAGGGGATGCAAGAACAGGAGACTCAGATGAGGCAAAATTCTTCATTCTGTGGCTGCCCTCTCTGTACAACACACTTTAAGGCCTTCACAGAGCCATTCCCTTACCACAGCATGAAGAACATTGTAGAACAATTACTCACATAGCTCCAGCCCTGAACCAATGAGATAGTTAAAGCTCCCATGTTAAAGATGAGGAGTTAAGTCCAGCTCCCCCTGTTTGGTGCCACTTGCTTCTACTCTCAGAGCAGCCCCTGCAGGATTGCAATAATGTAAGTAGTTCTACTCTAACTCCAGTGCAAGGAATGGTGCCCAAAGTAAATTGACAATTGTGAAAACAAGCTGCTAAATAGAATGCAAAGAATGCACATTTTTGTTATAAATAAGTAAAAGGGTACTGTTTTGATTGCTTCTCCAAGACGAAATGTTTTCCAGGTTCCAACATCTACCAAAACTATGCTCTCCTGATAGACTCCTTAGGACCCTTAAGCAGTTGCTGTAATTTTTACTTCTCCAGCACAGGAGTTTCCAACCCAGAGAAGATGAACTCAGGGTCACAAAGAATGACTCTTCCCTAAACAACAGAAGTAAAATGCTAAGAAGTAAGAGAGCCAGGCTGAGGATGCACTGAGGATTAAGCCATGTAAACGTGAGAGGCTAGCTAGAAAACCAAGCAGCCAACCCACTATGCCAGAAGTGCTAAGGGGAAGCCAATACCGTGTGTGCAAATGAGAATGGTGAACCGCTGGCAGGACTGCCAGGGTACTTGACACAACCAAAAGGCACAGTCGCCATCCTGCAAGTCGCCTCCTGCAAGTCTTGGATGCAATTAGAAACTCAGTTTCACTGTAATTAAGATACTGATTTTATAAAAATCAAACACAAGAAAAGGTGTCAAGAACACTTTCTAAGGTGCCTGATGCAATTTGTTGGACAATAGCTACAGTATTGTCTCATTTCAGTTATAAACACCAGGTAAATTGTGTGGCATTTGGCTCCCAGAATGTTAACAATGGGTCCCCTTGGAAGGTGTCATTTCAGGGATCAGGTGGAAGGTGGCTCAGCTTTTTAACACCATGTTATAAAATTCTCTTGACTAAATATTCACATTCCAGCTCACTTCTTGAGTAGAAGACTTCCCCCTCCTGCTTTCTTTATTTTGAGGTGCTTGGCCAATAAATAATGAGTACAGGAACAAGGAAGTTCTAAGCTATAGTCGGCCCCCACCTCTTCCATCCATCTATAAAGTGATTTCTCAAGTCAATGCACCCCTCACACACACACACACACACACACACACACACGCGCACACACACACACACACACACACACAGTTCTTCTTTCCACACACCGCTATTTTCTGTTTCATTTTCAGTATATCTGAATCACACAGAATTACTACTAAATCAAAGCAGGCACTTCAGATTCTATTCAAGACCAATTATCAGTCTTTCCCTTTTTATTCCTAATAATGCCATGAAAGCTTTAAACACATAAGAATCTTCACCTTTTAAAATATTCTCTTTAAGTTTCTAGATATGGTGTCCCTAAATCAGTGTTATACTGATTTGATATGGCTTTTGTCCTTTAATAAGATTAAACAATTCAATACAATCAAAAGAACCTAAGAGAACTTGTTTTCCAGAGCTCTAACACCAATATATTTTACATTTCACAGGCACAACATGGGTTTAAATTACATATATTTAATTACCAGTAAAATTAGACCTATTTTTCAATATGGGGCTGCTGCGTGGGTTTCATTGGGTTTGACAGTATTAGTCTCCTGTGAAAAAGCTGATTACAATTCTATGGATAAAAATTTTCTAACTGTCCATCCTTTTAATCACTTTTAATGGGAAAATTGATTCTGTTCTTACCAACCATTTCTCTTTTGCCTGTTGTACTCCACTGGGACTTGGCTGGGAAGATGATCAGATATCATAATTGTTGGACAAATAGGCCTGGTTGTTAGATACTAATAGGTTAAAATCCTACCTTCACTTCCGCTCCCAGCTTTATGGATTTGAACAAATTCATTCATAGCTCTTAACTTCAATCTTTAAGAATAATTCCTTGTGTTACTCTGAGTCTTATATTTTAAAAATGTATTTTAAGACTTTAACCGAGTCACAAAACACACTCAGAAAATGTGTCCTGAAGAAATTCACGTTGTAGCAACAGCCGCGGGACCTTTAAGGAAAGGATATAACAAGCGCTAAGTACTGCACCAGGGAAGGCAGAAGGCTGAGGCAGATGCCTGGAGAACCTGAAGTTGTCACTATATATACACAAGAAATGTAGTTCTCATCTTCCCGGCAACCAAAAAGACCCAGAATATTATGGCCTGTTTAACAAAAGAAAATGTTCCCAGTGTCAAGTGGGACTCATTTTCCTATCAATCAACTCTGAGACAGCTGTGCCTTGCATCCCTTTATGAAAGCAATAATAAATTTCATGAAGGATAATTTCCAGTCAGGATTTTTACCTGAGATGTAGAGTTTTCTCATGAAGCCATTTATTATATTAACTTCCAAACTACAGAAGTCATCACTTTAAAATTCTGCTACACCATTTTTCTGAGAAGGTAAAAGTATTACCCAGCCAGGCAGCTCTGTGCTGGGGTTTACATGGACTCTCCCTGTGGACAGAGGTGGGGAAGGAGAAGCCGCTCCTGGGACAGTGTTTAGGGTCACCCTGGCGGAGGGAGCAAGGTCACTCCAAATCACACATCCTCCTGGTGCTGGCTCTCCTCTGCACTCTGAAGCAGAGCTTCACAGGTGGAACCCCAGGGTCGCGGGGATTTAGCGCTGGATATCAGGGAGTTCTTGGCTATCCTCTCCCGCAGACTCTTTATTAAATGCCAGACTTTTGGCACGAACTTTAAACAAACACTGGGGAGCAAAACTGACTTCTTAAGTGTTGCGTTGGCAGAAACCCAGTGAGAAATATTTATATTTTAAGGGTTTCATTCCTGTTCCCCTCGTTCTGCTCCCCCTCATCCTCCTCCTTCTCTCCCTCCTGCTCCTCCTCTTTCTCCCCTTCTCTAAGACCACAGCTTGTATTTTGTCCCCATAGGAGAGGATCTCTCCCATTTCTGCCTGTAAGAGCACTATGGGAATCTAATAGCGAACATCCCACATCTTGGTTCATAGCCACTGAAAATATGCACAAAAGCTTGCCAATTGCTGAGCAGAAGCCCCAGAGGCCAGACGCATTGAACACTGAAGAGAGAACGTGGGCCAGAAAGATGTTTGAGCCAGATGGACTCAACTGGAATAGGCGATCCATGCCAGAAGATGAGAGGCTAGATGTCCATGCCGAGATCCATTCTTGGGAAGGGGCACTGCAGATCCCACCCTTGGAGAAAAGCAGAGGACACAGACATTTCCCCAAGGGCTGAGAAAATTAGTGTAGCCCTGAAGGACACATGTCATGAGGGACATAAAACTTTAGAACACTACCTTTGAGTAATGTTGTGCGGGACACCTACTTCTTAAAGTTGTTAGCTGATAATCTCAAAAACTAACTCTAAGCATAGAATCCCTGGCTTTAGAAATTCACCTAATAGATAAAGAATATAAAGCTATGATATAGATCAGAACTTATGATCTAGATCAAGAGCCAGCAGAAATTTTCATGAAGGTCAGAGAATGAATGCTTTAGGCTTTGAAAGCCACAAGACTCCTGCTGCCACTAACCAATTCTGCAACCATGAAAGCAACCCTAGATAATGTGTACACAATGGGTTTGCTGTGCTCCAATAAAACTTTATTTACAAAACAGACGCAGGTCAGTTTGACACAAGTGCTGAGTTTCCACAACGCTGATCTAAATCATTAATAATTTCCCCCTGCAAAAGTCACCCTAAAACCAGACGGCACATGCCTGCAATCCTAGCACTCAGTGGTTGAGGCAGGAGGAGTGAGAGGTTGAGGCCAATCTGGACCACACAGGGGGACCCCAACTCAGATGGATAGATAGATGATAGATGGAGAGACAGACAGATGGATAGACAGATAGACAGATAGATAGATAGAATGACCCCTAAACTGTAATAATAAGCTATGTAATAGTATAAGTTTAAGCTTCCTTTTAAAACCTCATTTCTTTAATATGTACTATGTTGTTTGCCTTAGGGAATTATTTACCTTAGGAATTACTTCGAATAAATGAAAACAAGGAGCTTTCTAATCTTTGTCACATTCTACACACAGAATTTCATGTAACTAGTTCTATCTTTTTAGGTCATTCTCTTGTTACTAATATAAACTCCATACATTTTTTTCATGTAGTCAAATCCATTCAATCTTTTAACCACATTTTTTTCAACACATGACTGTGACAGATAAGGTGAAGGAAATTTGAACTGAATCCCAATATCCCTTACAACTGGGTTTGCACTCCCTTCTGAGGCTTATTTTTTCTTCTAATTTCATGAATTCATATTATCCCAGTAAGTGAAATATAGCTGGAAATATCTGCCCGTCTAGCCCGGAATCAGCTCCCTGCAGAGCAGCAGAGTGGAGAGGAAGAAAGCCAGTCAGGTTCTCCAGTTAAAAGACACAGAGAGAGAGCACATCTTTAGGGACATAAAATATGAAGCATAATAAATACAAGACAGTGCAGAGAACTTGACACCTTTCAATATTATACAACAGAATAATTTTCTCTTCTGTTATATCAGATGAATGCTGGTTAAATAAATAGATGTAGCTCTGTTGTTATTAGATTAATTCCTAGAAGTGGTAACTTATCATTTTGAGTCTAGGTTCAGTTCTTTTTCTATCACTAAACGGTAAGAATGCTTCAAAGCTTTAAGTCATGTTTCAAATCTAAAACTCCATTAAAATGGCAATATTTTAAAAAGCGAGATGGAACTATGTTTTCCGGGAAGGTGGAGACACGTGTTCAAGTTGCACGCTGATAATCTCTCAGTATCAATCAGTCAGTCAACCAATCACATTATTCTTTCTGGGGTCAAAACATTGTAGCAATATACCTCAGACAGACCACCAGTTCAATCTCTCCCCAAAGCCGATATGTAATTGTCATCTCCAATTTCACCCAGTTCTTTTAGCTTACAAATTAGGGCTTTAAGTCACATTAAGGTTCCAAAATCTTCCCAAGGGCCAAACACAATTCTCCTACCTGTGTCCTTTTCATTTCTGTGTTCCAGCACCAGGTTATCACAGACCAGGGTTGGGGGCAGTGGCCATGTTTGCAGAGAGATAGCACCTCTTTAGGGAAATAAAATGTGAAGCATAATAAATACCACACAGAGCAGGGAACTTGACACTTTTCAATATTATGCAACAGAATAATTTTCTCTCATGTTGTAGGAGATCAGATGAATCCTGGTTAAATAAATAGATGAAGCTACTTAGCATTCTAACTCATGTTGGGTGTTATGGCTTATGTCTGGATGTCCCCCCAAAGTCTCATGAAGTCATGGCTGCTAGAGTTTATGATTGATTCATGGTCCAATGCTGGGATTGTGTGTGTGAGTGCTATACCCAACCTAGGGCAGGTTGCCTGCAGACAATATAAGGGACGGAAAGAGGCTTTCTCCTGCTGCTCCTTCCATTTTGCTGTTGTTGCTTTCGCTGTTTTCTACTTCCATGAAAGGTTGTCCTGTGCCATGTGCCACTCTGCCTTGCAGCTGGCCAAGTATGGACTGAAACCTCCACAAACTGTAAACTAAGTAAACCTTTCCCTCTTTAAATTTGGGCTAGGATATTTTGTCTCAACAACAAGATAAAAGTAACCAACACACAGGTAAGCTCTTTGTGAAGCACCTATTGAATGCCAGGGACTACTGCTGAGTGTTGAGAAGTCCACAAGCAAGAAGGCAGATGAATGTCTTGTGGGTGGTAAGGTCTCTTCCAGATAGTGCTTCCTCCCTAAGGAAGGACCGGCCGGGAATGAGGCGCCGCTGTGCTGAGCAGTCAGGGAAGCCCCCAATGGGAGTGGAGCAGACTCTCACAGAAGCCAGTCCTATAAGAAGCACGGAGGAGCACAGTGGGTGGGCGCGGGGACAGTAGTGTGAGCCCCAGCAGTTTGCTGGAAGGAGGCAGAAGCAGTGCTCAACTGTGTTCAGGGCTGAGGGGCAGAGTGCGATGAGGACAGGTGGTCCCGTGGAGGCCAGGGCAGGACAGGGTCTGCAGAAGCCATGGATTAAGGGAACTAGTGCAGAAACGCAGACCGAGAATACAGAGAAAACCTTTGAGAAAGTTCGCTGTGACCGGAAGCAGAAATATGCAGCATTAGCTACAGAGAATTGCGCTTACAGGGGGAAAACTGTTTCTATGAAGGGCACCAGGGCAGGTGCCTGTGTGGGTGGAGATGCGCGAAGGCAGGGGCCCTGATGATGACAGCGAGCGAAAGAATAATTACAAACGCAGTCTCTGAGAAAACCGGGAGCAGAAAAAGAGTAAGACTGGCCTTCCTAGGAGCAGAGACATTTCACCTCCTGCAGCAGGGAGAGCTGTAGGGAAGACAGGCACACGCACAGTAAAGCAGTAAGTTCACAGCGGATGAAAGTGGGCCATACTTCCAAACTTTAAGTTATATACATAAGTTTGTTCATTGCATTCACTACTGTAACGTCCATACCTAGAACGAAGGTGGTACACATTAGGTCCGTGGTAGTGGGACTATGGCAGGCATGCCACAGCGGGCTGTTTGTTATCACTGAAAGCTCCAACAGATTCGCCATCACTGCGTTAGGTGGTCCTTAAATATTTCTTGAAGGAAAAGCAATGCCCTGCAATTTTGCGTCTGGTTTTTCCAAGTAGCCACAAGGTGGCAGGCTCTTGCAAGAAATCAGTCTCCCCGGTCTACAGGTTTCTGCTGCATCCTGGGTACTAAGACCAGGGGAGTGTTGACTTTTTTCATGAACATTCTAATAAACTGGAAAGCAGATTATAGTATGAGAATGTGCATGCATTTATTTGTCTTGTGAGAGACTTTTTTTTTTTTTTGCGGTACTGGGGATCGAACTCAGGACCCTGCGCTTGCTAGGCAAGCGCTTATTCCACTGAGCTATATCCCCAGCCCCGAGAGACTTATTTAAACTGTGAAAAGGGAAATAAAATATAAAAATTGACGAGGCACTCCAAGAGCTGTGGAGTTATCTCCTCTTAATTATCTCTTCTTTGAATAACAATGCTTACTGCCTCTCAGCTATGTCTCGGATCTGACAAATTGCAAAGTCACATGATAAATGCAAACTACTATAGATTTCCCTAAAATGAAACAGGACCCTCTCTGAGACTAAGATGTCTAAAACCCAGATTTTTGAACCTTGAGTTCACTTGTGGTGCTTTTTCAGAGGTAGCTAGATCCAGAGAGTGTGATGCTGGGGTGAAGGGTGTGAGTGCTGCACCCGCCCTAGGGCGAGCAGCCTGGATACAACACAAGGGACAGAAAGAAGCTTGTCTCCCTCTTGTTTCTTTTGCTTCAGCCACCATGACCTGTTGCACCTCTGCCATGTGCCACCCTGCCTTGGAGCCAGGCGATTACGGGCCTCTACAAGCTGTGAGCTGAATAGACCTTCCCCCCTTACCTTGGAGTGTTGGGTATTTTGTCTCAGCAACAAGAGAAAAGTAGCTAAGACAGGCTCTCTAAGTCACTAAATTTCCCAGACTGAACTCAAATTAGAATCTTTCTGCCTCAGCCTCCCAGAGTGCTGGGATTATAGGCATGCACTCAGATAATATTTTAATGTTTTATTTTTCTTTCAAATGAAACTTTTTCTCTATTAAAAAAAAGACAGTTTGACTCCAACAATTGTGTGTTAAGTCCTCCATCCTTCATTTTTGTTTTCTTTTGCTTTGTTGAATTTTAATCAGATGAAATATGTGCAACTGTCAGACCAGCTGCTTTCTTTATAGGATTTTGAGATTGAAGGGCACTCTTACTTTATTCTCACCATCTGTAAAACAGAGCTAATAACAATGGCTCTTGCCATTGTTATATTACCCCAAGTCTCTGCTTCCTGTCTGTCAGTTTATCATCACTTTAACAAATACCTGAGCTTATTAACTTACAAAGACAGAAGTTGGTTTTGGCTCACAGTTTGGGAGGTTGTACATAATCATTTGGTCCTATTGCTCTAGGCTGTGTGAAGCAGTGTTTCATGGTGGAAGCACAGGTGAAGAAAACTACTGAGTTTATAACTCAAACAAAAAAAAGAAGAGACAGGGTTCCCCAGTCTCCTTCAAGGGCATGCAGGCCTCCAGGGACCTGAAGATCTCCCAGGAGGCCCCTCCTCTTAAGGGCTGCACTACCTCCAGATAGCACAGCACCCTTGGGGACAGGCCTTACCACACAAGCATCTGGGGTCACCTATCCACACCACACCACTGCCCCCCACCCCAGCAAAGGATTATACTTTCCCACACATGTCATGTGATTCAAGATGGCGCCTTCTGTCACTGGATAAATCCTCCCTGTCCTCATAGAGGTCAGGTGTGACTGTGTGATTTGCTTTTGCCATTGAATCTCAGAGAAACATCACATGTGTCACTTCTTGGCAGAAGTTTTTAAGAACCTGCTCATGGTTCATCACCTCTCCTTTCACTTCCCCTTGAGGCCACCAACATCCACTGGGTCCCCTTCTGCGTCTCCAGTGCTGAGGCGCCCCAGTAGCCAGGTGGTATGGGTGAAAATTAAACGTGAATTGCTGTCCACCCCAGATCTGGTGCAATGTCTAACTGTAACATAACTCATAGTCTAAGGTGACCAACACACTGTCTTCCACAGTGGCTGTGAGGATGAGGGAAGTAATAACTGTAAAACCCTCAGCCCCACTGGTGCTGTAGCTTAGGCAATGCAGTCATGTGAAGTTGTTAATATCTTGGATCATTATTCACACACTAATTCATTTTCCGTGTCATGCTCATGATAAAAGCTCATTTAGGTAATATGTAACTTCCTCTACTAGGTGTGGGCCTCATTCAGAGGTTGAAAATGAGATTTAAGATGCAATAAAGAATCTAAGACAGAAAGGAGAAAAGAAAAAGACAAAAATGTATGTATGTATGTATAGAGGAATATTCATGAATATACATATGTGCAGGAGGGCTAACATGGTTCTACTATTGTATTATATCACTTAATGCTAAGCAATAATCGAAGACAGGAAATTAGATTAATAGTGTATATCTGTATGTGTTAGCCTGAACACACACTTCGAAGATAAC
>PVLD010033767.1:0-13331 GCA_004027595.1 Dinomys branickii
CTACTCCCTACCCCGAGACCTGGCTGGGGCGTATAAACAGGTCGCCGCCCCAGGCGTCTTGCAGACAGGCCACTCAGGTGTTCCTCCCTGGGTGGAGCTCCTTCCCCCCTCACAAATCCCCTAGGGGCGCCTAGCTAGCTCTTCCTACCTGGGAGATCCCGCAGCCCTTAAAGCTGCTTTGATGTCACTCGCTGGGCAGTGCTTCTTCCCGACTCAGGAAAAACCTGTTAGAGCGCCCACTCAACTCACCCTGGGATCCTGCAGTCAGGAATGCCGTTCAGATGTATCTCCATGGATCGAGCTTTTTCCCGTCTCAGAAATCCCGCTGATCGCAGCCGCCCCAGTTCGCGCAGCACCGGCTGTGGGGGCGGTGCTCTGAGCAGGATCCCGGAATACTGCCCAGATTGGCGCAATCTGTCCAGTAGCTCGTTCTCTGAGTTTCCTCTGCTCCACTGCCTCCAACGAATCCTGGTTACAGCCGTCTCCGAGCCGATCGGGTTCAGGAGTTGGAGGCTTTCCTCCCGCCGCAATCACTCTCTCGGCTGTACGCGATTTGAGCCAAGCTGCGGCCGAAGCGCCTCACCAATCTCTCGGGTGCCCAGCTCTCAGGATCCGCCCACTTCTCGCCACCCGGCTTGTCCAGCCGGCCCTTTAATGCTCATGCCGCAGAAAGCAGCCCGATCAGTTGGAATTTTGCATCCACGGACCGGGCACCCGCGCGCAAAGGATCGGTCTCTGGGAGAGATTCCCTCTGCCGCTCACCTGGTCACCATCTTCCCCGAAGTCGATGCATATGCTTTTATACTGCTGTTTTCTCCCATTCTCAGCATATCATACCTTAGATGACTTTCAACCAGAACCTGATTCACTTTTGAGGGCTGCACACTGTTCTGCTGCATCTTGTGAATACACATCTGCTCCCCTGGGCACTGTGCCCCACAGACAGTCACAGAGTTAATTCTCTCCTGAGCTATCACAGCGCTGGAGTGAAACACCGTGCATGTCCCAGGACATCTTCCAAGTTGCTGTGTGTGGAGCTATGTGAGAGACTGAAGAACCCAGAACAGTAGAGCCACCAATGGGGAAGGTGAGACCAAGAGGACCTCATGGTGACAGCAGTGTGGCCAGCGCAGAGTGGGAGATGGCACTATAGAGCTGAAGCCACTGCCAGCTGGCAGGTCTGTGACCAGGCAAGCCACTGCCCTCTGCATGCTTCTATTTTAAATGAAGTGGAGGTGATGTGCCTTGACGGAGTGGAATGAACACACTGCACCTTCTGTGTGCTGGCCTCACCCGGGGGCACTGAGAGGCCAAGGGTCCAGTGGTACTCCAGAGGGGACCGTCACTGTGAGGTGCAGGCCCAAGCAAGACCACAGTGCTGTGCAGCAGATCAGAGCTGAGCACACAGTGAAGGGGTGGTGGCTACTCCAGATTGGCCTCGGAGCAGGACTTGGGCATGGGGTAGAGGGCAGCTGCGAGAAGGCCTAAGGGAGAGGGTGCTGCTGTCTGAGGAGCAGAGAGACCCATAGGGGACGAGGGCAGCACAGGGAAATGGGGTGCATAGTCTATTGAGTAGGCCTGGTGCTCCCTGGTCCCCCAGAGTTACATCCTAAAGCTATACAAAAGTGGGGGATTCTCGTGACCTGGTGCTTCAGACAGCAGACCACACCTCCCCGCCTTCTGGAGGTGGCCCACAAACACAGCCTTGCTGTGATTCTCTTCACAGCAAGCTTTGAGAACTGCACTGGGCCAGCTGGAGCAGGGGCATCTGCTGTGGGCGGGCCACCCAGCCCAGCCCTACCCACCTCTCCCCCTCCGCGAAACCAGACAGTATGCCCTCCTCGCTGGAATGGAAGACTGGAAGAGCAGGGACAGGGGAAGCTTTGAGGCCCAATGTTCTGGGCCTGGGCTTGGAGGATGGGCAGGATTTGCTTGGGGGCGGGTGGGGCATGCCACGTGGAGGGCAGTGGTGCACAGGAGCTCTCCAAAGGTGTGCCAAGTGCTTCCTAACAGTACAGCAAGAAGGCCATGGCATCCACAAAGGGCCAGCGTCTGGCAGCCACGTTTTCCAGCTCAGCTCACAATGGGTGCAGAACCACAGATATGAGCCTGGTGGGTAGCAGAACACTCACTAACTCAGAGAGGGGAGGTGCTTGTAGTGGGCAGACCATGGTGCGCACTCTGAGCACATCATGAGGCACTCCTTTCCCCAGACGGGGAAGGCTGACACCAGCACCTCCAGATGGTGCCGGGCCAGGAGGCACACACATCACTTCAGTGCCATTCCTGCCATGAACGCAAAACCTGAGTCATAAGAGTAACAAAGGGAGACACTGGAAAACATTGTACTTGCCCATAAAAGACAGTTTGGGGTACTGTTCCCAATGAAAGGATAGCACAGACACAACTAACGCAATTCATGATCTGAATTGGAAACCAAGCTGGGTAGGTTGCTATAAAAGACAAACTGGGACAAGCAGAGTTTGAGTATGAGCATGGGTGTCAGGTACCACAGAAGTGCCCATAGTCTTTGATAGTGTAGGGCCTAAAATTCTTCATGTGACCCCAGTTTTTCAAAAACTGTGAGGGGTGGAGCAGGGTGATTACTGCACAAGACCCTCTGGTGACTTCTCCAAAGCTTCCCAAGCAGACCCACAGAGCTCTACCAGAGAGGAGCGAGCCACAATGCGTGAGGTGACTAAAGAAGCAAATTCAGCAAGGGCAGTGTGGGCTGAACCCAGAAGACAGCAGCGCTGTCAGACAAGGAGAAACTAGTAATAACAGAAGAGCTGACCAAAACCTTCAACATGAATGGCAAATTCACCAGAGACATAGAACACAGAGAACAGAAATGCCAGAGATTAAGAAAATCTGTTGAATTCATAAACAGCAGAAATGACCAACATGAAGATAGGATTTCAAGAGTCAAGGACAAGAAGAAAACATTATAATGTACACAGAGAAGCCTGGAATGAGAAGAGACCCAGAAAAGTTCATCCAACAGCTATGAGATGATGCAAAGAAGGTTAACTAAAGCTAACTGGAGTTAGGAACTAGAGGGTGCACACATGGAGTTTAACAAAATCTGTTCACAGATAACAGCAGGAAACAGAAGTACAGGACAATGATTCACTGTACAGCTAAATGCAGCTTACAGAATGCTATGTATCAACAAAGAAAAAGAAACTTGTCAGCACATCACAGTGAAGATCCTAGAGGCTGAACACAATGACAGAATTTTAAAAGCTGTCAAAAGAAACAAATCACTTATAACCCTAGTAGGACAATAGCAGACTTTCCAACACAAATTTTAAAGGCCAGGAGAAATTGGAAGTGTTTCAGCTCTGATTAATATACCCTGCAAAACTATCTTTCAAATAGTTGAGAATGCATATTCATATACACTTAGCATATGAATATATGCTCATACCCAGATACTCATACACCTAGATATAAACACACACACACATTGTCTCACCATATTTAAAAGATAGGTGGGTAAGGACATTCCATGATGACACATTAAGAGATACATGAACATCAGATGAGCACTCTAAAAAACACTCAAGAATATCTTAGAGACAACAAAGCCAACAAACCTAAAAAGTCATGTGGAATGAATGTACCAAGCAAGGTGAGTAGTTAAACAAAAAAGGAAAGATAAAGGAGTTGACCACAGAAAATGCAGGCACAGAAATAAGTCAGTACCTTTCTACAGTAGCTCTTGACATAAATGCTCTCAATTCCCCAGTTACAAGATACAGATCAGTGGACTGGGTCAGAAACTTATTAACAGCCCTTTGCATTCAAGAGCCACATCGAATCCAGAAAGAAATCCATAGACTAAAAATCAGGACAGAAAACACCAGGACCCTGGAAGAAAGCAGAGATAGCAATTTTAATCTCAAAGTAAACTTCAAGCTAAATTGATCCGAGGAGGCAAAGGAGGTCACTAGGTGTCCGTCAAGGCAACAGTCCAGCAAGAAGACAACAGTTGTAAGTATCTGTGCGCCAATACCAGGGTGCCCTCCCTACAGCAGGCACTGCAGGGTGGAGAAGGTCAAATGCACACCACACAATCATGGTGGGGACGTCAGTGCCCCACTTCCATAAATAAACTGAATAAAACACTAAGAGTAAAATATCAGCTGAACCACACCTTCACACAAACAAGCTTAGTAATATCTAGAGTGTAGTGTACCCTACTATGGAAGGATACACCTCAACCACATGGAACTTTCTCCAAAATAGACCTATCGAATCCATAAAGCCTGGTGAATAAATACATGATAATCAAAATCATCCTGTGTATGAGTGTAGGGAAGTTGGGGGACAGGAGGGCAAAGACGAGGGCCTTAGGCTTCTGGCAAACCCTGACTGAAACAGGTGAACCCTGCTGGAGGGAGCAGTTAGCAGCAGGGGCTCTGGTAGCACCCGGCTTGCTTGGGGGTGCCCCCAGTTCCTCCTGTCTGCCTCCAGTTAAGTAAGAGGGAGAGAAAGTGGAGAGGGGCTGTGTTACACAAAATTCACTTAGCACATAGAATACATGCTTCCACCCAGACACTCACACACCTAGATATAAACACACACACACATTCTCCTACCATATTACTGCCCTAAAATGTATATGTATCCCTTTAGTAATTGCTAGCAGGGTTTTTTGTTTTGTTTTTTGTACCAGGAATCAAACTCGGGACTTTGAGCTTGCCAGGCAGGCGCTGTGCCACTGAGTTATACCCCTGACCCCCCTTCACTAATTGTTAACTTGGCCTTGAATATAAGGTTCTGCTATAAATCTCAAAGATATCACCTTGCCAAAACGAAGACCAAAAAAAGCTTACCCAAGAATTTGCACATAGGCAATGGAAAGGGACAGTGGCTGAATCCAGGTTCTCAGAGCCCAAAATAGCCAATGAAGCTATAATGACCCTCAAGGGGGAGGTCCGTCCTCTCCCTGTAACAGCAGGGGCTAAGAACAGAGACCTGGAGCACCAGCTCCAGGCTCCCTACCTTACTCTGACAAGGTAGCCGCTGTTTCATTCTTTTCCTCTTTCCAATAAAGTGATTTCTGTTTCTCCTTTTAAACTTGTATTTCTGATTCTGATACTGGTATAAATTATGAACCCAGATAGATAAAACCTGCCCTTGCCTGACATGACACCGTCAGGTTGTGGCGCCCTGAAAGCAGAAGTTGGTCACGAAAGAAACCACAGAAATTTCACAAATATCTTGACATTTGGTCACACACTTCTGAGCACTCAGTGGGTCACAGAAGAAATCCAGGAAGAAAAATGATTCCTAGAGTCAAACAATAACGCTGGTCCCACATACCGGAACATAAGGGGCACAGCAAAAGCTGTCTTAAGAGGGAAAGTTATTGTGTCCAGCACTCACATCATAGAGACAGATTGAGTCAAATGAATAACCTAATGTACCTCAAGACACTGGAGAAAAAAAGGATAGTCCGAACTCAAACCTAATACAAGGAGAGAGCGAGAAAGGTCAGAGTAGACAGGAAAAACACTGAGACCAAAAGTAATACAAGGGGCCAAGGAATTGGGATCTGATTCTTGCAAAGCGTCCTAGGTACTTTTCTGGTTGCTGAGACAAAATACCGGACACCCAAAGTTAAGGCAGGAAAGGTTTATTTAGCTCACAGTCTGTGGAGGTTTCAGTCCACAGCCAGCTGGCTGGCTAGTGGCAGAGCAAGGGGCGACCACAGTTCTCCCTAACCCTTGCGTTTTTATCCAGGCTGCTCAGAATATCCAGCACTCACCCCCATCATCCTAGTGCCCTGGAGCCCAGCACTGCACCATGAGTCACTCATACTGGATCCAGCCCACTCTGAAAAGTCCCCGCCTAGGCCCGCAGGAGGTTTGGGGGGCGTCCAGACACAGCCACATCAGCCAGTTTCTTTGTTCGCCCTGACTCGGTCACCTTAGGGCTCCTTTGTCATTTGACCCTGGGACTGCCTGGCCCTGGGTGTCACCCCCTTCGGGAGGGCTTCTTCACTCCCAGGCCCGGTTTCTGGGTCCCTGCTTGGGGACAGACGAGGAAGTGAAGGTGAAGTGGGGAGAGCTGATTTTCTGCCCCAAGCTCTTCTAGTTTTTATGTCAAAATACAAGATTGCGTGCGTGCACAGAACTTGACATTTATACTTACTGGGACTTGTTTTCCCTTTCCCTTTTCCTCCATTCTAATCAGGAAAGCATAAAGTACTCACTAATTAGTGGTAACCATAGTTACCAAGTTGCCTTCGAGATGTCTCCAACAGTTCTATTTTCCTCTCGGTTTGAATTCTGCAAAAAGCACTTTACTTGTCAGCTCCCCTGTTCTGTCAGTTTTATACGGTGATTTCTCCAAACTCGAGTCTTTTGCTAGCCTATTAAAAGTTCAAAAATAAAATAATAAATCAGTCATTTCTAGTAAGTAGTTCCAAGGCTCAAATTATGTTTTTAAAATTTCAGTTGATGGGGGCAGGCCCAAGAAGGGAGCCTGAACTCTTCCAGTGACCGGCCCTCTCCGCGGCTGGCACCCAGGAATGTTCTCTAAGTGTCCACAGGAGGCCGCTGTTGTCTGCCGCAGGAGAGGAACCCAGATGTGTTCTCGCAGGAGTGGGGTTTCTATGACACTGGGTCCCCCAGAGGCGCAGGGGTATTAAAGCCCTTCAGAGACTGCCTGTCCAGGTGGCAGCAGCCCAGTGAGCTCCGCTGCCTAGCTTCTCCCAGTATGCTCCCTTGCTGCTATCTGTCCCTGCCAAGCAGCACCTACCTGGCGCACAGGTGCCCAGCGGTACATTTCAGCATGGTGCAAAGCCAAGGAGGGTCTGAGACAAGCTGATTCCAGGTCACAGTCAAACCCCTCTGGAGGGGACATCGATCACAGTTGCTGAGGCCACTCTGTCCAGGCAGTGAGGCCTGGAGCCCACCGACTGTCCCCACACCTGATTGTCCCTGTGTCTATCTGCCCAGGCTGGCTCGGGAGCTGCAGGAAGGGAGAGAAAGGTGCTCCTCTTGGGGCTTGCTTGGATGCACCTTGTCCCACCTGTCGACAGTTCTTGTTCTCTTTAGATTTTCCAAACCAGAAGCCTCTTGGGACTCTAGTTAATGGGCTCAAGATTAAGATAACAAAACAAAGCCCCCATTCCCAGAAATTCCTTTCCCAAGGTGGCTGGGTTTGCCCTGCCATCATGTGGTGAGATGATGTTTCATCCAGATGTTAGAGCTCCGCAGGCCTGGCCTGGGGGCGGCAGCCACATGTCCATAGGGTGAGTCCCGGCAGGCCCAACTGGGCCATACTGTGCAGAATCAGGCTGAGGTCTGTATAAAGAGCAGGGGAGAAATGCCGGTGTAGCGGGGAGCAGAGTGGAACTGGGGGAAGACCAAGGCAGGAACCCCCAGAGGGCAGAGGCATAGAGGAGGCTACAGGTTTGGGTGGGGAGCAGGCCAGGACTGGAGGTGGGAAGGCAGGGGACAGCTGCACCGAGGTACAAGGCAAGTGGCAGCTATGCAGGGAGCCCAGAAGCACCCCCTGTGCCCTTCATCACCTCTGGGGGCAGGTGGCCCCTGAGCCCGGCTATCAATGTAGCATAAACCTGTGAGGTCGGTCTGGGAGAGAGCTATGCAGCCTATGGTAAGCCATGCTTTGACACACCTCACAGGTCCTTCCCGCTGGTCACTTCAGGAGCAGCACAGGACGGTGGCTTGAGGACGAGGCAGGAGCACAGCAGCAGACAGCAGACAGGACAGCAGCAGGCAGTGGGGAGGACAGCAGCAGGCAGCAGGGAGCACAGCATAATACAAAGGATACCAAGCCAGTCACAGCTTCCCTGCGCCTCCTGCTTGCTAGTCTCCCTGACTGGATGTGAGGGAGCTGGGCCCGGAGAGGGCTCTAGGTGCCAACATCTCCAGGAGTGTCCTTCAGCTCTGCCTCCAGGAGTGAAAGTGGGAGCACCCAGGGCCCAGAGGAGCACAGACACTGCTGATCTTTTCCTTCTGCTCTCACCCCAAAGCCACAGGTAAAGCCACCTCTGTGTGGCCACAGTTGGTTAAGGTCTGGTGGGAGTCACACTTCTGTTGCTCAGGGGACCTGGGGTCCCAAGAGGAACGGCAAACCTAGATGAATCTTTTCTCTCTCCCTGTTCTCCTGCTGTTGGGACAGGAACATGTTCCCTAACCTGGAAGTGTGCTGAATGAGTAACCAGCCTGAGGTCCTGCGTGAGTTCAGCTAAAGATCTAGAGTCCATCACAATGCCTCCCATGAATCCAACTAGTGCCCATAACAATGTCTCATATAGACCTGTTTCACAGATCTGTGCTGGGAAGGCCCAAAGGTCAGTGGTGGAATCTAGAAAGTCTGTGCCAGCAGGCTAAGGGATTTGCACTGGAGCCAGGAAGTGATGCTCAAGGTAAGAACCAGAGCTCCCCCAAAAGTACCACAGCCATCCTCAGCGACAGTGAGGTCCTGAGCTCCTCCAATGATGAGGAAAGCTGACTTCCCATTAGGAAAGCCAGGGTGACAAGCTTCTCCAGGAGATGAGCAGTGCACCATCTTCTCCTCCAGAGCCAAGAAACAATGCTTAAAGTGAGGACCAGAGCTCCTGCAAAGTGAACAGGAGTCATTCTCAGAAACAAGGTCCTGAGCTCCTTGGATGATGAGAATGGCCAAGTTCATCAGAAAAGTCAGTGTGATAAGCTCTTCCAAGAGCACCAACAGCTCCTTACAGCTTCTAACAGCACCCAACAGCCTGTCTCAGCTCCAAACAGCCTCCTTCTCCTTCTCCATTTCTGCCTCTTATGCTACTGGCAATCCTCAGGTGGGCCTTTCACACCCAGCACCATGCTGGTTCAGTTCAACTGGGCATTACAAGTTGACCACCAGAGGTCAATTCACCACAAAGTAATCAGGGAAAAGCAACTCATTACCTATAAGGGGACAGTGACCTGCAGATTTCTCATCAGAAACCATGGAGGCCATAGGAAGTGGGACTGTATTTTTAAAATAAAGGGTTGTACTTTTAAAATAGCAGACCTGCTGAGCCTCTGCAGCATCCCTGCCTCACCGAGCCTGCTGGGGGCCACCACAGACACAGAACAGACCATTCATGTGTCTGCAACCAGTGTTTGCATTAACAAGGTAGGGTGCGACTTCAGGAACGCAAAGTGACCTTTGGAGGTCAATTCTGGAAGCATACCAATGGGATTGACTAGGGAATGGCTACAGAGCTGCTTGGCCGGAGTGGGATATCTTGGACAACAGCTGCCGATTGGAGGGGTTCCCATGTGCATCAGTCAGCGCTGCCACCACTGAGACACAATACTCAATACCTGCAACTCTAAAGGGGAACAGTTTAGTTTAGCTCAAGGTTTCAAGACAGTCCACGGGCATCAGGCTCCAGGGTCGGAACACCATGGCAGACGGGCAAGGCAGAGACATTTAGTTCATGGTGCCCAGGAGACAGCAGGGAGCAGCACCAGAGGAGAATGTCGGGGGGACCAGATGTGGTAGTCAAGATTACACAGGGATTTGTAGCCTTCGGGAAACACGGGAGAAACTGTCCCTAATAATGCGCCAACTTCCATGCTGGGTAACAGATTCCCCAGACATTGCTCTTCCCCCACCTAGAGTCACACACAGTCCTCGCAGCACCTGACTGCCCCACGTGTCAGTCCCTGGTTGGCCCCGAAGTGGCCATAACACCGTACCATTTGTTAGTGGCGAGGTGAGTGCTGTCTGACGCATGTTGATCATGTGTTCATGTGAGTCATGACCTTACCTTTGGAAGCCGCACACCTCCGCCCTGACCATCCACTCATCACTCCTTCAGACCAGACCTTCACCCACCACTCTCTGCGGCAGGCTGGTTTCCCACTCAAGTCCAGGCCACTCCTCGCCTGACCCCTCCACCAACACACAAGCAATATGTGTGTGCACGTGCTCAGCTGCATACTCACCCATGAACAGTGGCCTGTGCTGGGGGTGGCTGATGCAGTGCTGACACCACAGGCATCAGGGCTGGACTGAATGCTCCAGGCACAGAGCACACGGTTAGATCTAAGTGAGGGAGCAGCCTTGGGCAGAGTGAGGGGGGCATCGCCCACATGGCGTCTCTATCACACTAAACCCTGACCTCAGCTCAGGGAGGGCAGCTTCGACCCAGCCTCCCTGGTGCCCTCCCACCCCAAGGAAGAGGTCCAAGGTCTGAGGCTGTAGTGGGGGCCGGGGCCTCTGAGGTCCTCTGCGGACCTGCTGGGGTTGGTGTCCTTTCTCATGTCTTCCCTCTGGGCTGCCGAGGCCTAAAGTTCCAGGTGCACCCAGTGGGGCAGCAGATTGCCTCTGGGTGTCCTCAGCTGGGCCCCTTCCTGATCTCAGCAGGTGGGTAAGGGATGACCCCCACCCTGCCCACCCCCATCCCAGAAACACGAGTCCGCACAGCCTCAGGGCTCCAGGGAAGCCATAGGCTCTTCCCACAGCAGTGGCCCCAGGATGGCCAGGACAGCCCTGTGCAGGTCATTGGGGCTCAGCCAGGCCTCAGTGGGGACACACACGACAGGAGCTCCAGGGGCTTGAGAAGTGCTAGCGCTAGGAGACCCTACCAGGCCAGGGTGCTGAACTGCCTGTTACCCTTGCTGTTCACCCCAGCCCCATCCCCCGCTGCCATCTCCCAGCCTGCACCCTGTCTGCACAGGAAGGGCAGTGGCCCCACCACAGGCAGTAGAGTGACCAGATGCATAGAAAGCACCTGGTGTGGTGGCAAGTGCTCGAAATCCCAGCACTCTGGAAGGCTGAGGCAGGAGAGTCACAAGTTCCAGCCCAGCTCTCAAAATAAAAAATTTAAGAAGGGTTAGGGTATAGCTCAGTGGAAAGGCCCTGGGTTCCATCTCCAGTACTGCAAGGGGAAAAAAAAAAGCCTGGAATGATGCTGCTCTGTGAAACTTAAAGGCTGAGAGAACCCTAAAGAAATCCTGGGGCAGTGGGGCTGGCAGGAGGCAGGTCAGAGCGCCCTGGTGGCTGTGGAGCTGGCTGCAGAAGGCACCTTGCCTGGCTCCTTGTGATGCTCATGTTGCCAGCCCTCTGGGGGGCTACATACTGCAGGTTCACCCAGCTGCTCTCCCCAGCACACACACAGAAGGAGGCGTGGACTGAAATCACTTTAATAGCATAGCAACGTCTTAGGGCCGGGAGCCACGGGCCAAGGAAACACGGGGCGTGGTGGCACTGGACAACCAACAGACGGATCATTCCCAAGGAAGACAGAGGCTGCGAGTGGAGTGGGACCGTGCTCCTGCCCCGCCTCCTCCGGGCAGGGCGGGCCGGGCCAGGCCTCTACGCAGGGTACTCGTACTCCTCCTCTGCGCTCCGCCGGCCGAAGTCCATCCAGCCCACATAGTCCCGGTCGCTTATCCTGTGGTTGGGGTCCAGGCCCTGCAGGCTCTTGACCATGGCCATGCGTCCCGAAGGTGCTGCGAGGCAGAAACAAGGACAAGGATGTTCCTCTAAGGGTCTGACCACTCATGTGTGAACAGCCAAAAAGGCCAGAAACATACACAGACCCCATAGGTACCGGAGAGCCACCAGGATGCTCAGATATAGGGAGGAGGAAGGCGGGAGGCCAGGTGCCCAGGCAGTGCTCACCAGGGACAGGTGTGTTTCTTTGCATCTGCCTGGTGCAGACTCAGGGCTTGCTTCAGTTTACCTTGTCTCTTGACCTCTAACATGTGCCTGTGTCTGTGGCCCTCAGCAGATGCTGACCACCACTCTCCCTGCTGCTGACCCAGTCCTAAATCTCACCCCCTTAGCATCCTCGAGCACACTGGCTCCCCAGAGAGCTCTAAGCTGGGCTAGTTATAGCATCCCAATGGAGGGGTTAAAAACAAGCACAAAATACTAAAACCAAAACAGAAGGGAGATCAAGTACCATTGCTATGTAAATTCTATTTTAAAATTATTAATTTGCGCTGGGCATAGTGGCGTACGCCTGTGATCTCAGCACTTGGTTGAGGCAGCACTTGGTTGTGAGTTTGAGACCAGCCTGGGCTACAAAGTGAGTTCAAGGCCAGCCTGAACTGCATAGTGAGACCCTGTCTCAAATAAATGAATGAATGAATGAATGAATGAATGAATGAATAAATAAATAAATAAAATTATTAATTTGAAAACATTCTTCACAATCCAGAAAGACACACTGACAGATTGAGATCACAACTTCTCGGTAAACATCTCCCAAAGACTCATAGGTGAGAGGTCACAAAGATGTCATTTAAATCAATGTCTGCCCAAACATGACAGCTGAGCCTGAAGAAGGCCGGTCTCAGGAGCAAGGCTATGACTCTTGGCTGGAACCCAGGCTGAGCGAGGGGGAACAGAAGCGTGTGACGCTGTCCTCACCCCAGAGCACAGATGGCGGCCTCCCTCGGTGGCGGAAAATCAGCCTCCCAAGCATGAGGCACAAAGGCTTCTTGGTGTCCCCCATGCCTAGAGATGGGGCTTCTCCTGCCCCAGGCAGGTGGAGTCCACGCAACTTATGTACTGGTAAAGGACCCTGCAGGGGCAGCAGCCTGTCTCACTGCTGGTGAATCCAGCCTGCTAACAAAGCCAGGAGCAAGCACATAGAACAACATCCCCGCCTCCCGCTTCCCACGGCCCCATCCCTTCCCCGGTGGGGAATAAGGGTCACCTCAACCTTCTCCCCCACCCCCACCCTGGTCATGGACACCTGCTGTGCAGGACGAAGGTAGTGCAGCTGGGAGCTGGTCCACAGGTGTAGCAAACCTGCAGACCTGGCACCTGGCAAGAGTCACATGGAAACGATCCGCCCTGCTGTCTGCTCTGATGATGGTGCCACTCCAGGGGTGCCCCCACCCAGGTCTCCATGTAAAGCACAGCATTGTGGCCAGCCCTGCACCCCTCCATTCCACCATTCTTCAGGCTGCCTGCACCTGCCGCTGTCCCCAGGGCTTAAGGGGGGGTTGGGGTACTGACAACTGATCTCTGGAATTGGAGTGAGAGCCTGACCCCTTTAAACCCAGGAAAGCAGTGCCACTGAGCTGCCAGGGGTATCAGGACACAGACCCACAGGCCTGTGGCCGCCTGGGGGAGCGGCCATGTTGTGTCACACATCCTCTGGGGCTGTGGCCTCCACATGACACAGCAGGTGTGAAGGTGCCTCCAGGGCTCTCACAGGTTGGAGACAGCAAGCATGGCTATGTGCCACTGAGCCACTAGAGGCCTCTCCTCACCTCCTCTCCAGGACCCCATCACCCAGCCACGAAGAGCCCTGGGGGCCACCACTACTGGGAGGCTCACGAGGGCAGGATCTCTGCTGAACCCAG
>PVLD010033768.1:0-13330 GCA_004027595.1 Dinomys branickii
CTATGGGAAAAATTTAAATCTTTTTCTATGGTACATGTGCTACTTTTCCAATGTCATGTAACAAATGTAACACTTTAAAACAACTCAAACTTATTTAAGAGTTCAGACAGGGTCTGAGTCTTCTGGGTCTTATCAGGCTGAAATCAGAGAGTAGCACTGCAATTCTCAAGGTAAGCTTGGAGTTCTCTTCCAAGCTCATTCATGTTGGCGGTCCTCATTTCCAAGCCATCGTAGGACTGATGGCTTCATTTCATTGCTGTTTGCCAGAAGTCATTCTTGGCATACGGAGACTACCTACTGTTTCCTGCCACATGCTCCCCATAGGCAGTTCACAGCAGGGCTATTTGCTTTCTTCCTGGCCAGCAGGAGTACATATATTTGAGTTCTTAATCCCTGTTTAAGAACCCACACAGTCCAATCTCTCTTTTTGATGAAGTGGAGAACAGATTTGTAATGGAAACACTGGAATAATATCCTATCATATTCCCAAGTCCTGTCTATGTTTAATGGATAGGGGAATTTTCAGGGCAAAATCAAACTAGGAAACCCTGAACCCCTTGTGGGAGGGGGTTCATTGTCAAATTTCACATACCTCAGTATATAAGTGCCTAGCCTTTGCTTGTCTCTCTAGCTTTAACTCTGACAACTATTTTCTCATTCTTTCAGAGCTTTGCACTAGAATTATAAAACTATGTGTAGATTCTGGATTATACACACCCCTATTTCTATACATGCAATATCTCTTGGCTTAGAGTATTCTTCCTTCTAATTGTCTACCTGGAAAAATTCTTTTCATACTTTCAGTCTCAGCTTAAATGCTGGCTCCACAGAAATGCCTTCCTTGACTCCTAGCTGAATTTAAGAGCACCTGGTTTTCTGCTTTCATTGTTTGAAAGTTAGCCTTGATTGGATCAAGTTACATGAAGGCAACACACTAAAACATTTTGGCTGTATCTCCAACTTTACCAGAGTGCCAAGTATGGATAAAAACTGTGACTTGTGATTGGATAGGTGAACAAATGAATAAGTAACTAAGAGATTATATAAAGTTGGATATAGGGAAGAGAGGCTGGAGATAGGACTGGAGGAATTATCAGAAGTTACTTTATAGAGGGTTTCATGTGTCATGTTGAGGTAAAGTCTGACTTTACCTTAAAATCAATAGGAACTCAGCAATAGATTTTGAAGTAGTAAATGAAATTATGAGATTTGTGTTTTAGGAAGTTCTTTCTAAGAATCATAGATTAGTGTTCCTCAAAGTATATTCCTTGGATCTCTTGCACTAGAATCTGTAATGTTGCTGAAATGCAGACAACCAAACTCCAGACCTATTACATTAGAATATCAAAGAGTCTTCCAATCTGCCTTTTAACATATTCATTCTTCCATGATTCTTACATACACTGAAGTGGAGACTTATTGCAGTATGAATGAATTGGGACACATAATGCATGTGTATATACCTGGACTCAATTCTTCTTCACCTTTTCTTCCTCAGTTTCCTTACCTAAAATGTGGTAAGGATAGTACTAGTTAACATATGAGGTTGTAAAAATTAAACAAGTTAATGAATATAAAGCTCTTAGAAAATCCCTAGCACAAAGTAAGGACTCTGCATATTTTAACTATTGTTATTATTATTGGTTGGAGAAGTGAGAGTGGGACTAGACAAGTCTTTTGCAATCATCTGAGTTAGTAATAAAATGAGCCTGCTTAAGGCACTGGCAGTGATTATAGAAAAAAAAGGGTCAGACTTGAAAGATTTTGGAAGAACTATCAACAGGACTTGCTCACTGTGCAAGGTGGGGATAATGAAAATTTCAAATTTAAATTAGAGGATGTGAGGCAGCAAATATAAGCTGTGGAAGAAAAATCTTGAGTTCATTTTGGAAAATGATGAGTCTTAAATGCCTACGTATCTTCCAAGTGCAACTGTCCTAATACATTAGCCAAACCTCTGCAGAGGACAGGAAAACATCAGACATGTGATTTCCAAGACTTAGTGAAAACACAACTATATCCCAAGTCACTTACCAGATAATCACCAGCCTGATTAGGAATTCCACTGCAGGCTGGATGTCAGAGGATATAAGCCAGCAGGGGTGGTGAACCTATGGTACACGTGCTGCATCCAGCTATTTATTATCATTGAAAGCTCTAAAAGGTTCCCCATCACTGGTATATGGTATGTGCCCTACCTTAATCCTTAGGGCCTACCTAGAGAGCACCTTCATTTAGAATCCAATTAATAAGAAATTTCCTGCTCACATCAAATATTATAAAGCTTAGTTGAACCAAGATAAAAATTTTTCATGACGATTTACCAAGGTCTCCAAAAAATACCTTAGGTGATACTGGGCACAGGACTGCAGCCCCCTGGGATTAAGAGTAAGTGTGACCATTTAACAAAACCAAGACAGGGACAGGTGCTTCAAAGTTTCATTTTTCCATACCTTGAAGTCTGTGGAAGAGAGAATCACAGCCCTAAGGTATTTGTTGTCCCTGCTGATTTATTTTGGATATGCTTAACTTAAGCTAATTAACATGCCCATTATCTCATATGCTATTTTTATTGAGAACATTAAGAACTACTATCATAGCAATTTTCAAATAGACACTATGATTAACTATAGTCACTATGCTGCATTGTAAATCTCTAGAACTTATTCTTCCTAACTGAAACTGTGTACCTTTCGACCAATGCTACCCAATACCCCACCCTAGCAACCACTATTATAGTCTACAAATTCTACATTGCAGATTCTATATTTAAATAAGATCTAAGGCACTTGCATTTCTGTCCCTGGTTTATTTCATTCAATATAATGTCCTCTAGGTTTACCCATGTTTCCACACATGACAGAAAGATTTCCTCCTTTCTTAAGGCGGAATACTATTCCATTGTATGTATATATCAAATTTTCTTTATCTCTTCATCCATCAATAGGCATTTCTCTTGTTTCCATATCTTGGCAATTGCTGCAATGAACATGGTAGTGCAGATATCTCTTCCATACATTGATTTAATTTCATTGGAACATATACCAAGTACAGTAGTGAGATAGCAAGATTGCTTGGTAGGTTTATTTTTAATTTTGGGACAACTGCCTCACTATTTTCCATAATGCTTATACTAATTTTCATACCAAGAGTGTGAAAGGATTCCCTCTTGTCCACATAGTGGGTGCATTTGTTACATCTTGTCATTTTGTTACTAGCCATCCTAACAGATGTTAGGTGCTATCTCCTTGGGGTTTTAATTTGCATTTCTCTGATGAGGACTGATGCGGAGCATTTTTTCAATGTCAGTTGACTTTTTGTATGTCATCATTTGAGAAATGTCTTTTTGGGTCTTTCACCCATTTTTAAATTGAGTTATATATTTTCTTGTCATTTAGTTGTTTGTAAAGCTTTTAGAGCAAAGCAGTTGCTTCTCAGCTCCTTCCTGGAATGTGAAGCAAGATGTGAAAATGAAAACAAAGAGATAAACAGGTTTTGATGAACATACTGCTATGGAGTAGTGATTTATCAGATATCTTTCAACAGCATGAAAAGCAAACATTTCCAAAATCACACCAGCCTCATGTAACCTAAATGTGACCTGCCTCACTTGTGGATTACTCAGACTCTTTTGTTTGTGCAGTCTTGGCTCTGTATGTGGCTGACACTTAAATTTAGCTCAAAAGGTCTCACAGAGTTTATTTATAAGTTAACAGTATGGCAGCGTGTTTCCCCAGATGTTTCTCATTTGTTCAGAATGGACCAAGTCTCTTCAGTAGTACCGATGCACTCCAAATTAGGTCCAGCTGACTTCATTCCTCTGTGCTTCAGTTCCTCTTTTTCCTGCTTCAGACTGTAGGACACATTACCAACTGTGGTCAATGTTACTGTTATTAACAATCCAACATTAGAAGAATCTAAACTTTTAAATTATACATGTCATTTTCATGAACAGATTAAAAATGTAGCCAGTAATATGAATGACAAAACGCAAACACAAAGGATTTATTTCTAGCACGCACTTTGGTGTCAAAATACAGGCCCTAGGAACTATATTTTTAACAAACAACCATTGGTTGTGGCCTGGAGTCTGGGAGATCAGGAGTATCAAAACAATGAGGAACATTTTTATATACAAACTTGCTCCAATCACATCAGTAAACTTGCTTGCACTATGTAAGGCATTTCCCATACATACTTTGACTTCTTCTACTAATTATACTGAATATAAATTTGGATTTTAAAGCATCAAAGTTTGTTTTACTAAGATATATTTGCATATATTTTTAATATAAATTAATACAAGCAATACATGCACATGATTTTAAAAAGCAAGTGCCACGAAAAGCATATTTTAAATGTGTCTCCTCTACCCTCGACTTCTCAAAGGTTACTATTTCAACAAATTTTTATGCCTGTTTCGAGCAATTTTCCATGCTAATGTACAATTATGTATATGTATGTGTGTGTATGTATGTGTGCACACACGTGCATGTGTACATATGTACCCTTTCAAACTATAGATGGGACTATATTGCACAAATTCTTTTGTACCTTTTGCCATTGAATAATATACTGCCAAGAACTGTAACATTATTGAGATAATTGAGGATTCACATGCAATTGTAAGAAATATCACTTGTTCATTCTGCCTACTTTACTCAAGTGGTAATATTTTACCAAACTGTAATATAATAACAAAACTAGGATACTGGCATCAATTCAATGCACCAATCTTTTTTAGTTTCCACCAACTGCAGTTTGGGGAACATATAGGTGTATGTGTTCATCACAAAGTCAAAACATAGAACAATTCCTACCACACAAAGATCCCTGCTGTTGCCCTTTTATAACCACAAAACTACCTCAAGCTGCCCCTTCCTCTAGCTCTGACCCCTGACAACCACTATACCAGTCTTCCATTTCTGAAAGTTTGACATTTCATAAATGTTATAGAAATGACATCATACATTTTTAACCTTTTGAGTTTTTTTCACACAGTATAATTTTCTGGGCATTCACCCAAGTAGTGTGTATCAATAGTTTATTCCTTTTTATTGCTGAGTAGTAGCATTTCAAGGTATGGATGTACCTGGTCTTTTGTAAATCATGTATTTATTGAAGGACATCTGGGCTACTTTCAGTTTTTGCCTACTAAGAATAAATCAGGTATGCACATTTGTGTATAGGTCTTTGCGGGAACATAAGTATCAAGTTTTCTGGGATAAGTAACCAAAAGTATTCTCTCTGGGTTGTATAGTAAATGCAAATTAAATTTTCTCAGACTTTGTGAAAAGAGTGACTGTACTATTTCACATCTTCAAAACAATTTATGAGAGATCCTGTTTTTTTGAATCCTTATCCGTAATTTCTTCATTGCTTTTCTTATTTTAGTCCTCCTAATTGAAGTGTAGTGATATTTAGTTGTGGAATTAATTTGCATTTCCCTGATATCTAGGGTTATTAATATTTTTTCATGTGTTTACTTGCAACATGTATATCTACTTTGGTGAAATGTCTCTTCGTCATGTCTCTTGATAACATTATTGGATTTTTTTTCACTTCTGGGTCTTAAGAGCACTTTATTCTTAATGTTAATCCTTTTCAATTTTTTCTTTTTCTTCCAGTTTTCACCTTTTATTAGACATGTTGCAGTACATAATGATTACCTTCCTCCTGGAGAGTCAGTACAAGTACATAGCACATCTTAATTATGTTTTTCTTCTTCTTCCCCTCCCATCCCTGCTTCTCTTGGTCCTCTACCTTTTGCAAAAGATCTAGCTCCCTATTTCCTATTATCTATCTTTTCTTTTGTTCTTCATTTATATTTTGGGTTTCTCATATAAGAGAAATCATGTGATATTAAAGCTTGTGTGTCAGATTTATGTCGCTTACATGATGGTTTCAAAGTGCATCTCTTTTCCTAAAATGCCTCAAGTTATCATTTTCTATGGCAGAGTAGTACGCCACTGTATATAAATATCACAGTTTATACATTCATCTGTTGATGAGCATATACATCTCTTCCAAGATTTAGCCACTGTGAATTATGCTGCTGAACAGAACCCCAATTGCACAAGAAATAATATTAGCAATCAATAAATGGGATTATAGCAAATTAAAAATCTGCTGTGCAGCAACAGAAACAACCAAGAGAGTGAATAGACATATAGAATGAGAAACAAGTTTGCCAACTATTCTTGGGCAGAGGATGAATGTCTAGAATATACAGAGAACTCAAAAAAACTGGACCCAGCAAAATAAAAGACCCAATCAAAAAATGGTAAACTGAAATGAATAGACACTTTTTAGAAGAAGTACAAATGGCTAATCAAGACATGAAAAAATGTTCAACATCTCTGACCATTAGACAAATATATGGTTTGCAAACACTGTTTTTCAGTCTTTGCAAATTATTTACGAATCTTCCTCTTCACACAATATTTCACAGAACAATTTTTTTGATGTAGTTCATCATTTTTTATTTATCTTTCTAAGGGTCATAATTTGGTGCCAAGCCTAAAACTTTTTGCCTAACTCTAGATCTTGAAGATTGTCTATGTCTTTTTCTAACTTTTCATGGTTTTATATTTTACCCTTAGACCTGTGATTCACTTTGACCTAATTTTTGTATAAAGTGTGAGGTTTAGGGTATGTTTTTGTCTATGGATAGCCAATTGTTCCCACATGATATGAGAAAACCGTTTTTATTCAACTGGATTGATTTTGCACATTTGTCAAAATTAGATGAGTGTATTTGGAAGGGTCTATTACTAGATTCTTTATTTTATTAAAACAGAACAGTGTGTCTATCCTTCTACAAATGTCACACTTTCTTAGTAAGCCATAGTACAAGATAGAGTGATTTTTCCTACTTCATTCTTCTTTCTTGTGATTGTGTCATCTTCCTACTACCTGTGCTTTTCCCTTTAGATTTAGAATATTCTTGTCAATGTCTTCAAAACAAATAAAAAAGCTACTTTCTGGGGTTTATATTAAATGTAAGATAAATTTTGCGTGAACTGTCATCTCTATTATGTTGAATCTTGCAGTGCATAACACATCCTTCCCCATTTAGGTCTTTTTAAATTTCATTCAGCTGCATTTTGTAATTTTCAAACACACAGATCCTGCGTATATTTTGTTATACAGATTCTTAAAATTTTAATTTTTGGGGGAGTGATTATAAGTAGCATTATTTTTGCTTGCTGCTTCCACTGGTTCATTGTTAGTACACAGAAATGTGGTTGACTTGTTTCTTGCTCTTGTATCTGCAACCTTGTTGAATTCACTTAATTGGAGGAGTTTTTTATTTTTTTAGATTTATTGGATTTTTCATATGTGCATTTGTATCATCTGCAGATAGAGATTTCTTCCTTTCCATTACATATGGATTATATTTCTAGCTAATGCCTTAATGCAGAGGTTAAGGTTGAGTATTGTTTAATGAGACATCTTTGCTGATACTGTATTAGGAAAAACTTTTTCACTATTAAAAATGATATTAAACACAGGTGTTTTAGTTCATATGTGTTTATAAAATTAATAATAGTTCCTTTCCATCCCTAGCTTGCTGAGAGTTTTTGTCATGAATCAGTGTTAGATTTCATCAATATATTTTCTGTAACAGTTGATCTGATAATATGTTTATCATTCTTTAGCTATTTGTCATTGTGGATTACATCAATTGTTCTTCAAAAGTTTGATCAAACCTTGAAAAGTGGAATAAATTCAACTTGGCCATAGTGTAAAACTATGTTTATACTTTGCTGGATTCAGTTTGCTAATATTTTGTTGAGAATTCTGTCACCCAAGTTCATGAGAATTGTCAGTCTGTCATTTTTTCTTTGCCTTCCTGCATCCCTTTCTCTCTCCCTTGCTCCCTTGTGAGATCATGTAGTATTTTTTCTCCTTTTTTGTCTTTCCTCCATCCCTTTCTCCCTCCCCAGTGCGTTATTTTTGGTATTGTCTTTGGTTTTGTGCTAGCTGCATGCTGGCCTCATAGAATGTGCTAAAAAATGTTCACTTCTAATCTATTTTCTTCAGGAAATTATTTAAAGTTGGTGCTCTTTAAATATTTGGTAAAATTCTCTCATAAAACCTGGAATTTTCTTTCCTAGGCTCTTTTTATGAGTTCAATTTCTTAAATGGTAATAAGTCCATTCAGCTTATCACACCCTGCTGGGTCATATGGTTGTTTAAATTTTTATTTCTTTATGAACCTGCACATGGATTTCTATAATTGTTTCACCAAATGTACATTCTTGCCAAAAGTATAAGCTTGTGCTTTTCTTCAGATCCCGAACAACATTTGTTATCTCTTGTGTTTGTGATAATCCCATCTTAATGAGAATTAGGAGAGTTAATTTACAATTGACCAATTAACAGTAATATTGAGAATTTTTTCACATACCCATTGCTTGTTGTCTTAGTTACTTTCTTGTTGGAACAAAATACCTGACACCCACAAATTAGAGGAAGAAAGGTTTATTTTAGCACACATTTTGTAGAGGTTTCAGTTGGCTAGTTCCAGGGGAGGGCAGCATGAAGAGGTGTGACAAGGAGGCTTGCTCTTGGCATGGCAGTAGGCAACAGTGCCAAAATCAAAGGCTGAGAAGAGATACTATCTGAGATTACACCCACAGTGACCCACCTCTTCTCATCAGGTTTCCTCTCCAAACATCACACCTAGTGATAAACCTCTCAGTAGACTAATCCAGTGTCACAAACCCATGATCCAGTATCATACAGCCATGATTCTGTAACCACCAAAGTGCATCATCTATGAACACATGATGACTTTGGGGGACATCTAGGTACGAGGCACAACAGTCATTTTTTGTCTTCCTTGGAGCAATATTTCAGGTCATTTGTCCATTTATAAACTCAGGTTGTTTATCTGCTCTATAATTGTGAGTGTTTTAAAATAAATTTTGGATATTAACCCCTTACCAGAAAGACAGTTTCAAATATTTTTACCAGTACATAGAATGGTTTTACTTTAGTAATCTGAGTTTATGGTGAGATAGCTAAAAATGTCATTGCCAAGGCCAGTGTCAAGATTTTCCCCTATGCATTCTTCTAGTTTTATGGTATCATGTCTTTATTTAGAGTTTTTTTTCTAATTTGATTTGATTTCTGTGTATATTAATTTTGTGTATGACAATTTTCAGTTCTTCCAATTTAATTCTTTGCCATGTGCAAACCCACTTCTCCCAGAACCATTTATTGAAGAGACTATCCTTTATCTATTAGGTTCTTTTCATACCCCTTTCAAAAATTGGTTGACTGTATATATTTTTGTATACTTCAGGGCTCTATTCTATTCAGTTGTTCTATGTTTCTGTTTTGATACCAATATCATGCTCCTTAGGTTACTATAGCTTTAGCCTGGCCTCTGGACACCATTAGAGTGGCCGCACACTGAGACTTTCCCACAGGGAGGAAACCCAGCTTGTTGGCACCACTGGAGCAGCCTTGGTAAGGCCTGCGCCAGTGCTCTGCCCAGCGAGACAACATTCCCGCACCACCAGAGGTGTGCTCTGAGCCTGGCACCCCAGCAATTGCCTGGGTTCCTGGGTCCAGTGATTCACGTTATGCTATCATCTTGAGATAAGTTTGATATCCAGGTAAACTAGGGCCGCTAGAGTCCTCAGTGAGCTGCGTGGGTACTTTGTACTTCAAAACTTTTCATCTGACATCCAACATGACAAGACAGAGGAGCAAAATGCAGCCTCAGAAATGAACCCAACACAGAACAAGTCCAGGAAATAATGATATAGGAGAACTAGGAAGCCACATCCTTCAACTTCTGAAATATTCACATCTGAAGTAAAGAAACAACTCCATCAGGCCATAGAAGAGATTAAATCAGAAAAAAATCTCTCAGGAAAAAAATGAAGTAAAAATAATAATGGAAGAAATGCTCTGCACATATAGAGAAGAAACAGATAAAAGAATAGGATAACATAGGAAACAAATGGAAACATTACATGAACAATTTAGGAATGAATTAGAATGCATGAAACAGATTCAAAGAGATTGTCAGGAATTGAAAACTTCTGCTGAAAGCTTGCAAAACCGCTTCAATGAAGCTGAAGATACAATTTCAGATCTTGAAATTGTAGCATGGCAGCTAGCAACTGTGAAAGGAAGGATCTCTTAAAGTCATCAAGGATCCAGGAAAAATTAATCCAACAGCTCCAAGATGAGGCAAAAAGAAATAATATCCAAATAATAGGAATCAATGAAACAGCAGGAGGCAACACAAATGATATAAAAAGAATATTTGCAGAAATAATAGCAGAAAATTTCCCAAACACGGTAAGAGATACTGAAGTGCAGTTAAACGAAGCATATAGAACCCCAACAAGCCATAACCCAAATGAAGCCACACCCAGACATATAATAGTCAAGATCCCAGACATCCAGCAAAAGAACACAATATTAAAAGCAGCTAGAGAAAAGAAACAGATCACCTATAAAGGAAAGCCCATCAGAATCACAGCAGACTTCTCAACAGAAACCATGAAATCAAGAAGAGCTTGGAGTGAGGTATTACAGATTCTGAAATAAAACAGCTACCAACCCAGACTGATGTATCCTGCAAAACCATCCCTCAAATTCAATAGAGAAATGAAATATTTCCACGACAAAGAAGAACTGAAGAACTTCATGAGTGCCAAGCCAACATTACAAAAAGCACTAAAATAAATTCTTGACAGAGAAAACAACAACCACAATCTCAAGAACAACAAAAGAAAGGAAACTTTAAGCAGAACAAGCAAGTAAACAGATAGCAAAAATAGGAAAGCAACAACAAGTAAATAGCATGAAAAGGATAAGCCAAATATAACAGTTATAACTATTAATATAAATGGCCTCAATTCACTAGTAAAAAGAAACAGACTGGCAGAGTGGATTAAGAAACAAAATCCAACAATATGCTGTAACAGGAAACACATTTTACTCAAAAAGAAATCCACAGACTGACAGTTAAAGGATGGAAAACAATTCTCCGTGCAATAGGTTCCCAGCAAAAAGAAGGGGTAGCTATTATGTTTTCAGATAATGTAAACTTGAATCCAAAAACAATCAAAAGAGATAAAGAAGGCCACTACATACTAGTTAGGGGAAACCTGCAAGAGGAAGAGATAACAATCCTAAACATTTATGCACCAAATACCGGAGCAGCAAACTTTATAAGTCAAATCTTAATAGACATGAAGAACCAAATAATTAATAACACTATTGTAATAGGGGACCTAAACACCCCTTTGACACAAACAGAGGTCAACTGGACAAAAACTTTGCAAAGAAATAACAGACCTGAAACAAAGATGTGAACAAATGAACTTCATAGATGTATACAGAGTGTTTCACACCACAACATCAGAATACACATTTTTCTCAGCTGCACATGGGTCTTTCTCTAAAATAAACCACATTATAGCCCATAGAACATACCTACTTAAATGCAAAAGAATTGATATTATCCCATGCATATTATCTGACCATAGTGCAATGAGATTGGAAATTAATGACAAAGGGATCTCCAAAAACCCCATAAACGCTTGGAAGTTAGACAACAACCTCCTGAATAACCAGTGGGTCACACAAGAAATTAAAGAAGAAATTTAAAAATACCTACAAACAAATGGAAATGCAAATATAACCTACTGGAATCTGCGGGATGCTATGGAAGCAGTCCTCAGAGGGAAATTTATAGTGATGAACTCACATATGAAGAAAAGAGAAAGAGAGCAATTAAATAGCCTAATGCTACACCTCAAACTTCTAGGAAAACAAGAAGTCAAACCAAAAGCCCAAAGGAGGAAGGAGATTATAAAACTCAGGGAAGAATTTAATGCAATTGCAATAAAGAAAACACTACAAAAAATAAATGAATGAAAGAGTTGGTTCTTCAAAAAGATAAATAAAATTGACAAACCCCTAGCCAACCTTATTTTAAAAAGAAAGGAAAGAACTCAAATTCATACCATAAGGAAGGAAAAGGATGAAATCACTACACATCCCACAGAAATGCAAAAGATCATTAATACCTACTTTGAAAATCTTAACTCCCATAAGATAGAAAACTCAGAAGTAATGGACAGATTCCTAGAAATGTACGCACTACCAAAATTGAATCAGGAAGATACAAAAATCCTGAACAACCCAATATCAATTAATGAGATTGAAAATGTCATTAAAAACTTACAGACAAAGAAAAGCCCAGGTCCTGATGGATTCATAGCAGAATTCTATAAAACATTCAGTGAAGATTTAACACCAACACTCTTCAAACTCTTCAATGAAATTGAAAAGAAAGCAATTCTCCCTAACACATTTCTGGAGGCAACTATTACACTGACACCAAAACTAGAGAAGGACCCAACTAAGAAAGAGAACTATAGGCCAATCTCCCTAATGAACACAGATGCAAAGATACTCAATAAAATACTAGCAAATAGAATGCAGTTAATCATAAGGAAAATTATACACCATGACCAGGTTGGATTCATTCCAGGAATGCAGGGATGGTCCAATATTCAAAAATCAATTAATGTAATACATCATATCAATAGAGTCAAAGACAAAAATCACATGATCATCTCAATAGATGCAGAAAATCCTTCTGATAAAGTCCAACATGCATTCATGTTAAAAACCCTAGCAAAAATAGCAATAGATGGCCTTTACCTCAATCTGATCAAAGGCATCTATGACAAACCAACAGCCAACATCATACTAAATGGGCAAAAACTAAAAGCTTTCGATTTAAACTCAGGAACAAGACAAGGATATCCACTATCATCACTCCTATTCCACATAGTTCGGGAAGTATTGACCAGAGTAATTAGTCAAGACAGAGAAATAAAAGGAATAAGGATAGGAAAGGAAGAAGTAAAACTATTACTATTTGTAGATGACATGATTCTTTACATGGAAGGCCCCAAAAGCTCTACAAGAAGACTCCTTCAATTAATAGACAAATTCAACAAAGTAGCTGGATACAAAGTCAACACCAAATATCAATAGCATTCCTATACACAAACAACAAACAGTCTGAGAGAGAAATTAAGGAAACCATAACTTTTACAATAGCATCCAAGAAACTGAAATATTTAGGAATCAATGTAACAAAGGATGTAAAAGATTTAATCAATGAAAACTACAGTACTCTGAAAAAAGAGATCGATGAGGATTTCAATAAATGGAAAAACAGTCCATGCTCATTGTTAGGAAGAACCAACATTGTGAAAATTGCCATACTACCAAAATTGTTACACAGATTTAATGCAATTCCCATTAAACTACCATTAACATA
>PVLD010033769.1:0-13329 GCA_004027595.1 Dinomys branickii
TTAAGTAAATGCATATCCCCATTCAACTGCAGGCACAGAGTGAAAATCAAACAGAAATACTGGCTGAAAATGCAAGTGCAAAGGTTGCATATGAGCTTTATCTCTATCCAGGCAGGCGCAACTGACTTTTTCTCTGGCCCTCGGTGCCCTTGCCTATGCAATTAGAGGTGTCAATATGAACTTTAACATTACTCAAATTGTTCATAAATTTGTGATGCCAAAAGCCTTTGGTTCCTTATAAAACTAAATTCTACTGATATTTAACACAATTTGAATAAACTGTAGTTTCATGCCATGTTCAAATGATTTTAGTATTATATTCAGTTTTAATTTTTTGAAGACTGCTATTGGCTCAGTGGTGTTGACAGGCAAGCTTGTGGGTGCATATTATTAGCTTTTTATAAAATGACATTTCATCTGTGGGCAGAGAAACACATTTTGCATGTTATGCATGAAAAGATTGATAGCTGGCATAATTATTAATTTCTGCAGGCTTCCTGTTAGTGGTATATGATTTGGAAAAGCATTTGCATTTACACTCTAATAAAAGAAGGTTCTATATTCTTTTATTTCGGAAATACTTTAAGCAACTGTAATTTAATAGGCCTAATACCCAGGGATATGCAAGCAACTCACATGAACACATAGCTATGGCTTGATAGAAAATATTCTGTGACTGTCAGAATTTGAGCTTGAATTCCAGCTATGATTTTATAACCATTTGACCTTGGAGAAGGTATATAATGATCAAAGCCTCAAATTTATGCTGTGAAATTGGTAAATCTTGGTGCTTTTCAGGGCTGGTTTGTGGAGCAAATGAAGTAATAGATTAGGTGTAGTTCTGTTTTAAAAAATGCAAACTTTATGAAAACTCTTTCTCGCATATTTTCTTACATTGCATATTACAGAACACTCAGTTGTATTCAAAGGCTTAGTTTAAACTGAACAGCACAGGCATCGCTTCTTCCTACATTCCTCCAGGCAGTTCTGTTCCTTTGTGACTTTTTTCATCGGAACAAATTAAAGTGTTCTAGTTGCAAATACACCAAAGTGTTCTAGTTGCAAATACACTCTAAATAAGTATGCCAAAAGGTGAGGCCTTTAGGCTACAGATTTTCTAAATGGAGAAGGCCATTTAGCTGTTTGTTCTACTGCTTAACTACACAAAAATCACATTTCTAAGCATTTTACAAGTGGCACATGTACTGACCTACTCAAAATATGAACAACTACCTGACCTTCTGAGTCTGTGGTGTGAAAAATATAATACAAATGTTACAAATGATATGTGAGGAAAAAGTAGCAAAGGCAATCCTTTAAAACACTTCTGTGGTTTTGCAAGTTCAAAATAAAGCTTATTGTGCAACCTACTGCTATCACCTTATATTAAAAATGTTTGGAAGGCACTCGGGAAAATTGCATAGGTATCACAGAAATGCATTTTTGTGTACAAAATACATCTTCTTTAAAAACTGAAGCTATTGATTTCTTACTTTCAATGCTTATTGGTTAAATTTAAATTCCAGATAAAAGATGTGAACAATATAACTGCTGTCAGCTAATAAACCAAAACAATTAAACTTGAAATCAATGTCTCATCTGCTCTTTTCAAAGCTCCACTGTACAATAGCACCCTGAATTATAATGCATGTGTGTGTATGTGTGTGCGTGAGAGCAAGTGTAGACACACATGTGTATGTGTGTGATATGGAAAAGGGAAATCTGGGAGAAAGGTAGTCTGTGGTACAATATCACAACGTGTCTTTCTATAAGCAAAAGGAATATATAAAGTTAATCATTCCTTTCACTTTTTGTGTAGCATATGCAAGCACAAAAAGACTGTCCTAATATCTGGGCTTAATAGCTCACATGCATTTCTCCTAGTAGTATATGGAAAAAATTACAACAATAAAATTATTAATGCAGATTATATTCCATTTTGATACAGTCAACAACCATCATGTCTATTTCTGAATAAAAATTTGAGCTCTCCCTTTCCACCTGAGTGTTTTGAGTACGTTCCAATGTACAGAGAAATGAGCAAAATTGTTCCCTTCTCTCCAACGTTCTCTGGTTCACCAGAGCTTCTGTGCAGATGGACCACTGCTAGGCTGTTGATGCGCCAGTTTATGGAATATGCAGGGTGTCATCTCATTTATGTCAAGTAAAATATGTGCAGCTCTGTGCCTTCCATGTATTTGTATCCAGGATCACAATAAGTGGTATAAAAGCCCTGTGTTCCCTTATGGACCTTGTATCCTTCAGCTCCTAGTATTCAGCACAGTATGCACTGAGCACACTGACTCCTGTGATTAGTAACTACCCTGACTGATGCTTCGTCAGTCATTTTCTTCAAAGACTAACCCAGCACATAGTGGTTTCTTGCGATTATTTTAAAGACTTGGGAAAATAGTGTGTTGCTGTGCTTATCTCCATAACAGTGTCTATGAGATCAGTTTAGTAAGATATGCAAAAGTGAACAGATATTAATATCTCTATATGTTTGTATTAAATAGCCCAGCATGTGGATATGACTTCATGCTTAAATAGGTTTGTTAATATGCCTGTTTCAGTGCCAGCTGTCAACGAAGGATGAGAAGAGGAAATAGTGGGCAGGAGACAACTGAGGGTTTTCATGCTTAACGATTGTTTCCATCTGTTTTTAGGGAAAAAAAATTTCCTCAAAGAAAGCGTGGGGACTAGAAAATTACTGTTAAGCTATTCCCATAACGTGATAGATGAACACTACTTATCTCATCCGGTTATGACACCTGCATGAACAGCTTCCAGGATTTTCTGGGCTTTCTCACTAATAACTGCAGGCTTTTCAAGATGAGTAGATTTTCAGAAGGTTGAAATGCACACAAGGAAATATTTTCTTGGTGCTTACTATTTTAGTTTTGATTAGCTTTTATTTGTGATACCAGGAGCAACAGCATGAGTGAATTACTGTCTACCACCAGATAGGAAATTCAATACGTAGTTAGCTATTTAAGGAAAGTGAGAAATATTAATCTGAAATCCTTTCTCCCCGCATGATTGCAGACATTAGAAGATAGTGATAAATAAGGAGACATATACCCAGCATTGAGGAAGTAAAAATCCTAGTGGGACATACCACTATCGAGAACTTCAGATGGGATAATTTTTCTACAATATTGTTTTTGATGAATTTAAGTGTCTTTTACCTGGAGAGAAAGTTAGATTAAAGCTGTGAGTTGTCAGTATATGGACTGATTCTAAGAAAATTACAGATTTATTGTATTTTTAAGCTACATTTTAGCACAGAGTCACTTTTGAGGTTATCAAATTCTTCATACAGTATAGGACACTGATGATAAAATATCATGTTAAGAGCTGTTAAGTGGTCGAGCTAAAGTCACACAAGTGAATTCTCTATAGCAGTATTGATGTTTTCCTCTGGTCCTCCAGTTAATATACGGAGCTGCAAAGAGATATAATACCCCTTTCCATGCCCCTAGATTCAGAATAAACCCTTACCTACCAACTTTGTATATTTCAAATACCGTAATGAGACAATTTGGCATACAGAGCAAAAAACACGGTTCTTGTGACTAATTTACTGTTTAATTTAAGCTATTTATTTCCTAGAATGTTCCAGAACAAGTTACTTAAACTCAATTAGCTTTCTTTTCATGTGATAGATAGAATATATGAATAGTGTTAAATGAGTTAAAACTTCAAATATAGAGCAGTATTGGCACACAGAAAATAATTTACAAATGATATATCTTATTATTATTATTATAATGTTAACTGAAAAATAGTGATTGTACTATTTGACTAGTTTTGTTTTATAGGAAGAATAATCATTTTTTACAAGAAATAAGAGATCTGGCTTCATAAATTATAAAATCTTATGTGATTTATTATTCTGAATAGGTCATCTAGGATATATAGTCTAAGATATATAGACATGAAATCCATCTGTAGCTCATACTGGTAAGTATTGGATAAATAATACATTTAGAAAGAGAAAATACAATGCAATTGGGAAAAGGTAACAGATGATGAGATGATTTGCAGAATATTTATTGCTCTTGTGGCACCTCAGTCGTTTCAGACAGCTTTAATATTTGGGAGATATCAATGTAGGAGAAAAAGACTTAAATTATACGATTATAAATACTAGTTCATCCTGGGCCAACTATTTTAGGACATTGGTGTACATTTCTCAGAGTCACACATAGAATTTTTCTACAGCCATTAATTTTTTTCTCTAATTCTTTGAATATTATACTGAGTTCACAAAAATATCAGTTCAAAATAATCTTAGTTTTCTACTTTGTAAAAAATAAAGGAAGCTGATGATACCTAAGCTATGAATATTAATGAGCAATGAAACACCATATGAAAAATTGGCCAGCGCTGAAATTATAAGTGTAGCTTTACCCTTTTGCTGTCTTCCTTTGAAATGTATTCCTCCTCCTCCTCTCTGTTCTACAGCTTGCAGTGGAAAGATAGACATCAGAGACAGAAAGATTTTTGTTTCAAATCCTGATTCAGTCAATCACATACCACTGGTGTGACATTAAACACATTATATATAAATAAGCTTGTAAATGTATATTGAGTTTTATCAGGATTAATTGAAAATTTAATTTTTACTAATGCTCAGTTTATTGATATTACTTCAATAATATGCCAAGAGCAGTCATGGGGTTTGTTCTGTGGTAGTTTTAATTATTCTTTTGTCTTACCATCATTTCTATTCCCTATATGTACTTTTTCTTTACTTTTTGTGATTACCCTTCAAAATGACTAGAATAAATACATACATCAGAATTCTACATAAAATCTTTATTTGGGTTCATTTTTATTCTATACTTTCAATTTCTGTCACAGAAAATCTTAAGTGATGTCTACATGTGATTTTCTATTAGTAAATCAGGACGGCATAAAATATTATACATGACCAATGTGATTGACATATTTTCCTTTTTATTGAAATGAGAGGAGAAAAAAGCCTGAGTGATTAAAATATTTATTCAAACAAAATTCTAACGACTTCTGAATCCCAGTTCATTTGATATTTTCTTCTTTTCTTTTTTAACTGCTTTCAAACTTGATTGTGTTATACAAAGCAACCAATATGGAATCATTTTATTTTAATGTCAATAAACCCAAATATTTCTAAGATCAAACAAATCGGAATAGTCTTTTTTTCATTTAAAAACTTACTCTTTTAAATTAGACCTTTTTTGTTTGCTTGTTTGTTTGTTAGTTTGGAGACAGAGTCTCCTTATGCTCTTAAGGCTGGCTTGAACTTACTGTATAGCCCAGGTGGCCTCAAAGTTACCATGAAGCTCCTGCCTCTGCCTCGAGAGTGTTGGGATTATAGGTGTACAACCCCATGCCTGGCTGAATTATGTTGATTTCTGTAAAGCATAAACAATATTTACTATTGCTTACCTCCTTGAGTTCCTGAAATGATAAAATGATGCAGTTGTATTTTTTAAATGCATACATTTGTAAAATCTTGCACATAATTACCTTAGGAAAAAATTAATATAGAAACAGGGCACTATACACAATTTATTCTGTTGTACAACTGACAAAACACATTGTTACTAAATAATGTGTACAGTCTAATCAAGATTTCTATGCTATTGTTTAACCCTAAAAGTAAGATTTTCAGGAAAAATATCAGGCAAATTTTAGAATGCTAAGCATATTGCTGGGAGAAAAAATTGTGAATGTTCTTTAAAAATAAGATTTTTGGCATTTAACATTGAAAGGAAACACATAAAATTCCAACGTGCCTACCAGTTGCTTAGAACTAAAATAAGCCTACACTTGTGTTTCCAAATTATATCAATAACCACGCAGCTGTGAACTGCACACACTGAATTTGATCAACATGTTGGAAGAAGAAGACTTAATGATGGCACTAATCACTGAGTATTTAAATGATCTAAGTGCTGAGAAGACATAAAAGGAGGGAGGAAAAAAGAAATCAGAGAATAGACTGTAACTAGGGCAAGCCAGTGGTTTTAATGGACAAATTCTATAAAATACAAAAAAAAAAAAAACCTTAAAATACCATGCCTACAATTAGTTATTGCTACTTCTTTGCCTGTCCAGTGATTAATACATTGAACTTATGATTTTATGATTGTAAACAGTTGGTTTTGTACATATATCTGACAAACCCTTCTAAAGTTTTCACAAAGGGTAAGAAAAATCGGTACAGTCCAGTCCTGTACATGACTGAAATGTAGGTTAATATAATACTAATGTATCCATCATGTTGAAGAAAGCTCTCTTATTCAAATCCTACCTTAAATGCTCCGCAAGAACACAATGATTAAAAATTGAAAATCAGTTTACAGATTCACCTCAAGAGCCTAGAATATATATTGATAAACTAATGTATTTAGTAAGAAAAATTAGTAATCAGGATATTTTATATAATCTACATGACAATAGGAGACTAAAGCTAAACTAGGAAATATTTTTATTTATGTGATTATAAAAACACAGTTGCAAAAGTTTTAAGATGCAGAAAGAGCAGTGCTACTGTGATAACTATATTTATCCTGATACATAAAATACCTTTTAAATGTTTCTAAAAGAAAAGCAAACTAAATGCATAGAAATGTAGTATAATAAGGATCAAAATAGGAATACATGAAGTCAAATGTAGACACAAAATATAGAAAACTGATAAACTTGGTTTCATGAAAGAGCAGCCAACTTCATAAGCTCATAGATGAACCAATCACAAATTAGTATTTTCAGGAATGAATGATAGAACATTATGGCAGACTCTATGAAAAATTAAAGGACAATCAGATAATCTTATGACTAATTGTTAGCCGATAAATGAAAGGATTTCAATTAAATGAAAAAAACCATCCATCACAGTGTGCTAAACTGACACAAATAAGAAATGAAGATATCTCTATATCTCTTAAAGAAATGAAATGTGGTATGAAACTCTTTTCAATAAAATCAACTTCATGCCCAGATAGCTTCAATGATGACCTCTATCAAACATTTCAGTAGAAAACAATACTAACCCATAAATATATAATACTGACCCATTATCCAATAATTAGAAGAGAAATGCTTTCAAATTCATTTTATGAGAATAACATTATCCTAATAAAAATGAGAAAGCAAAGTATAAATAAGTAAAAATACATACTAAAACCTTTCATAAATATAGTTGCAAAATTATTTAGCATATATTAGTCAATCAGTATTTTAAATATTTAGTGTACTTCTGAAAAAAACCAACTACTATGGCTACAAAAATTTTGGTTTAAAGCTGGCAGACTAACTACTGTATTCTATTATGAAAAGAGAAAAAAGACAAAAATTTGTGATCATTCAAATAAAGAGTAAAATCATACAACAAAATTTGCTTATAAAACAAAGACTCCTCAGCAAAGTAATGTTACAGGGTGCTTACTCAGCCTGACATAAGAAATGGGCAAGAGGTCAATAGCTAAATTAATTAAAATTTAAATATTGAATATTTTTTATGAAGAGCAGGTAAAGGTTATGATGCCACCTTTCACAATGTCTATTTTTCATTGTTTCATGAAATAAGAAAAAAAAAGATTTAAAAATAATAAAGACAGAAATCTAAGAAGAAAAGCATTTATATTTGCAGATGACATGATTACTTACATAGAAAATCCTGAGGAATCTGTAAAGAACATATTAGAATGAATAAAATATCCTATAATGTCACATGATACCCGATTCATGTACTGAAAGCCTCAACATTGCTAATTTTCCAGTTAATGTTAAACCAAATGACAATGCCAGAACAGTTTTGTGGAAATTGACAAGCCGATCCTAAGTTTTACGTGGGAATGGTGTGACCTGAAATAACCAAAATTGTCAGGAAAAAACAGTTCAAAGTTTTGCTTTCTGTAACTTTAAGAATAAATGCAAATATATACTAATTAGGATACTAGTTAAGAAAGTACAGTAGTGAGGTAAGTACTGGCAAAATACAGATGGGACAAAATAGAGAAATAAAATATGCATCCAATATTTCTGTAGTCACTTTATGTGAAAAGTTCAGCCACCAGATAGGGAAAGAAAAGGACTTGCAACAAAGTGCTTGAAAGACTGGATACATTTAGAGCAAAAAGAGACAAATTTGATCTCAAAACTGGTTAGATATGGCTCACTGACTTATAAAAGAATAAACAGATTTTTTTTTATAATAAAACATGAACAAAATATAGAGGACTTGGTAGACATGTATTTTTTCCAACAGTCCCCATAAGACACTGAATCTAGAATAAAACATGTAATAGTAAATTAGACTTTATTAAAATAAAAAGACCCTTAACATATGTTTGAAAATAAATATGAAACTTCTGCACATTCAACAGAGGAAAGTGAAAAGAGGGAGGTCACAGTCTATAGTAGAGGAGATTATATTTCAAATCAATGTTTAACAAAATGGTTAATATTCAATGTATGGTATATAAGACAATAAAGCAACTCAATAGCAGGAAAGCTACTCAATTGAAAATAAATAAAGCATTCAAATAGGTCTTTCTCAAAAGAAGACATTCAATGGGCTAATACATACAAGCAAATGCTCGGTGTCATTAAACATCAGTGAAATGGAAATGAAAAGCACAGGAGATAAAGCTTCACGTCCATTAAAATGACTCTCAGCAAAAAGATAAAGATGTGGTAACTATTGGCAGGGACATAGAGAAAATTCACATTGTTTGGCTTTCTGTTGCTATAACAAAATACCCGAGATAACTAACTTAGAAGGAGTTATTTATCATGTGGTGTTGGGGACTCCCAGGCAAATGAGGAGGCCCTTTGCTTGAAGTCCCCGGTGGGTGTGCCTGATAACCATAATGGGGAGAGTGTGGTACAGCAGGGCCACTTACATCACAAATTAGGAAACAACACAAAGCGTGAAAACAGACAAAGGCAGAGACCAGGGTCCCAAAATCCCCCTTGAAAAGAACCTTGATGGAAGGACAGCCCTTTAAGGTGCCACAGCCTTGCAGACGTGTCCCTTGGGGGCTAAGACTTTTACAAGTACACAGAGACTTTGGGTGGACTTTTATCCAAGCCATTGCAAAACATAGAATCTTGTGCACTGTTGGTAGGGTTGTAAACTCGTAGTGTTCTTATGGAAAGCATTCAAAATAGAACAACCGTTTGACTTAAGAATTCCACTACTGGGCATATATCTCAAGGAGGTGAAATTGGCATGTCAGATACATCTGCATTCCTATGTTCATTGCAGTAGTATTCACAGAGGTTAAACAGACATGGAATCAACATAAGAGGTCATTAATGCATCAATTTATAGAGAAAATGTGGTACACATAGTAAATGAAATACTATTTAGCTATAAAAAAGAAGGGGATTCTTTCTTTACCCAAGAAGACATTAAATGGAATAATCTAGGTACAAGGAAATAATTACTGTATGATCTCACATATATGTGGAATTTAAGATGTATTAAATTTCTGAAAGTAAAGAATAAAGTAGATGTTACTAAGATCAGGGGGTAGAGTGTGGGGTGAAAAGATACTGGTCAAAGGATGAGTGGTAACCATAGTAAAAAACAGTGCAGTGTGTACTGACAGTAGCTGTGATATTTCAAATCTTCCCACCACACAAATGATAAAAGATAAGATAGTGCATGTGGTACTTAGGCTGATTTAGCACTTTCTTAACATACAGGTATTTCAGAACATCATGTTGTGCACCACATGTACACACACACACACACACACACACACACACACACAAAATCCTTTTATCCATTAAAAATTCAAAAGAAATTAGTGACCAAACCAGAGACTGAAAACAAATATTCAAAGAGCAACAATGTAGAGAAAAGCTGGTACTTAGAACTTAAAAGACCCCTACAATTCAATCAGAATGGGTAAACCGCTTAGTGAAAAAATGGATAAATATTAGAGAATTTAATCCAAGCTGGAATGAGGATAAAAGGTTAGCAAAAAATAACTAAGCAGTTCAAGCACTGAAATCAGAATGTTGTTACCAATTTATTCTTGTTGACTGATGCATAATTCTGTATCACTGTCTATCTTTCCAAACTGCTATTCACAGACAAACACACAGACAAACGTCCAAATTATACGGATGTCACAGTGCCCTGGCACACAGACAGATGACTGTCAAGCAGCCCTGGCATTTCTCTGAGAGTGGGTCCTCCATAGAGTAGAACAGAATAATTTTTATCTAGTCAGTGAACTATGTTTTCATCAAACTAAGGTATTTATCTCTGTCAGCAGCGCCTATCTAGTTTATTCACCAGGTATTCTCAAAAGATTGTCAATATAGTTTGACTGTCTGTACTCTTCAGTACATAAAATAATGGGTATACTTAAATGTTATTTTGCCAGATAGGCTCCTCCCCAAATCGCTGCTCAGCTGTGGACTTCCTGTACACTGTGCAGACCTGTGACCAGCCAGGTGGTTGCTCCATAGTGAGGGGTGACATGTGACTGCCTGTACTCAGACACTGCAGTGGAAATACAGAGACTTTATTCCAGCCATAGATACTTTATGTATTTCACAGACAGACACACATTTGCAAGAAGATAAGGAGTATTTTATTTTGAGAAGTGTCATACAAAGTGAAAGAAGATAATACTTCCCCCATCCCTTCAGCAGATAAACAGGATTTTCCAAGTAACACTTGCCCTGGGCCCATTTCTTGTTCCATGCTTGGTTCTACTCAGCCTGTGCTCCCGCTGAGCGGAGTAAGGCCTCTTCCATCTACCTGGAGACGATGAGTCCTCAGCCGCAGGTAAGAAGGGCCAAGGAATGTGTGATAAACATGCGGCAATGAAACTTTATTTGCCTGAAGCACATTTAATAAAAAGCTTCTTTAATTTAATTGCGGCATATTTTAAATAAATAAGGCAATGAGAAGGAAAACAGACAAGTATGTCAGTAGAATATAAAGTTTGAATTTTAATATAATTGACTAAGAGAATAGGACTCGTTCCTGGATGCTAGCACAACAGCATGTCTTAGGATCACCTCCACCAGATACCACCATCCCATCCAAACCCCCTTGACTACAAATTCATCAATTACTTTCCATTTATTTGAATTTTAACTATACCTTAAAACTTAACAGTCTATGTTGTTACTGACTGCGTCTACTCACAACTGCAGATAGTATCTATTCAAGTTAAGTGGAAAGTTGATCTATTATATTACATAGATAGAGACTATATAGCAGTTAGCAAATGTTAGGGAAATATCATTGAGTAAATAAAGCTAAGTATAGGTAGTAGCACTACAGAGAAATTAATTTAAACGTTATCAGTTCTCCTATGCTACTTTTCTTACAGGCCTACAGTGATTGTATTTCTTTATAGTGTTTTTCTCTCTAAAGACCTGCTAAAGTTGTATTGCCCTTGTGAAGTGACACACCTATCTCTGACTCCTCAATGTTGTTTTTGATGTTATTCTGTATTAGATACCTTCTAGAAATTACCTTCACGTTAAATTTACATTTATATTTCAAAATAAAATGAATACAAAACAAAGTATTTCCCAAACTTGAGAATATCAAATGAGTAAAACAAATGCATTTTAGGAAAAAGAAGTCATGAATTGAAATCACCTCATATATCATCAAACATTTTTATAATAAGACTTTATAGAAAGTCCTGGTGTTTCTTTGAAAGTGGGTTTCCCATAGTGTATAATAAAATAATTTTGATAAAACTATGCAATAATTGCTCAAAACAGAGACTGGCAGATAGGAGCATAACTTTCATTTTCTAACTCTAGATAAAATGGATGAGTCATATTTATGAATTTTAACAATTGGCATATATCTAAGCCCTGGGATACATTAGGACAATGTAGCAGGAGGTCTCTCTATTAAATAATGATCTGAATAAAGAAATACTAAAAATATTCCCTTAAATTAGCAAATGCAGAATCATTCTGGCACTAGGATGTATGGATGATATAACAAATGAAAACTCTGGCCATGTAAAAATAAAAATGTTTTGAATTATTTAGGAATCTGTATTAAAGTGTATATAGAATAAGAGTCATGTTTTTACAACAGCATAGAACATGTTATGCATAGATAAATTTCAATACATGATCTCCCATTTATTACCTGTGTGGTTGTTGTGAACTGAAAGTTTGTATCTCTGAGTTTCATTTATTGGAATCCTAATTCCTGAAGTGACGGTGTTAGGAGATGCCACTCTTAGCAGGTGATTAGGTCCTGAGGATTGAAACCTCATGAATGGAATTAGGCAAAAACTTGCTTGACTTTTCCTCTACGTGAAGGCACAGTAAAAAGAAAGCTCTCTGCAAATCAGGAAGTGGCTCTGCCCGCGATTTTATATAGAACTTCACAGCCTCCAAAATTACAAGAAGGGAATATTTCTTTTTTATAAACCATTCAGTCTGTGGTATTTTGTTACAACTATCCCAGACAATTTCCTTAATCTTCCTGAGCCCCAGTATATATACAATTTAGCATAATATCAATTTCCTCGCATTTTGGCAAGAATTAACTATATTTTCTTTGCTCAAAATTAAAATAGCATTGTTATGGTTGATAGATTGTGTAAACTTGAGTAGTCTAGAGGTTTGGCTGAGTGATTCAGCAGGAAGCCAGGGTGCTTACTTTGTACACATCCTGAGCCTGTGGAAGAGGAGGGCATGGAGACTGTGTGCGAGCTACACGCCCTCTGGGTGGGGGTAGGCTGTTTACAATGTAAGGGAGAGAAAGAGGCTGCTTGCAGCTATTCCTCTTTTTTGTTGGTTGTTTTTGCTGTGCTCTGCTGCCCTGAACAGTTTGCCCTCTGCCATGTGCCACTCTGCCTCTGAGCCAGCCAAGTATGGACTGAAACCTCCACAAACTGTAAGCTAAATAAACCTTTCCTTTTTTCATTTTGGGCGTTGGGTATTTTCTCTCCAGCAACGAGAGAAAAGTAACCAAGACAAGCATGAAGGAAATTACTTTGTTGAGGGTCCTGGAAATCCAGCTATAAAGATGAACACTTGGACACAAAGTCTCAGGAAGATGGTAAGAGCACGTGGAAATTATAAATAAGGTAAGGTACTAACATCTATAGTGAGACTTATTACCTCCTGTAGCACTTACATATAAGGAATCGCAGGAGCAAATTTAACACAACTTTTTCCTTCTGATGATATTTATTTTGTGACTAATGTTCCATAATAAGGCACAGAGCATGTGCAGTCAAAAAATTACTCAGGAAGAAATTTTAAATAATAAAATATAGCATACACTCAAAATAAATAGTATTGGTAATGCCTTTTGTAATTACATAA
>PVLD010033770.1:0-13328 GCA_004027595.1 Dinomys branickii
GGCCCCGCCCGGCCCCGCCCCGTCCCGCTTGACTCCCCCTCCCCACCCCAGCCTCCCGCCGCCCCTCAGCCTCACTCTTGGCTCAGGCTTGGCGCCGCCATGTTGGATCCATCCGCGTCGCCTTCCCGACTCGTCTCACGGAGCCGCATCCGGGCTCCGGCCGCCGCCGCCGCCGCCGCGGGCGTGGGGGAGGGGAGAGGCGGGCGGGGGCGGCTGCATCCTGCACAGCGCCTCCCGGAACCTGGCCGGTTAGCGGCGGCTTCGAGACCATAGCAAGGCATGAGCCAGAGTAGCCATACTAAGTGAGGGCAGCCTGGCAGCGGCATAAAACGGGGAATGGATGGCTTCACGTTGGGAGGAGAGAATGGAGATTGGGGGCCATCTTGCTTTGGGGCAAACTGGCAGCGCGGGTTTGTAAGGGCGAAGTCATCCGGCGGTAGGAAGGGATAGGAGCGTATAACATTCTTCAGTGTAGAAATATAGGTGGCGCTAGAGTTGTCTGGTGTCGGTTTCGCGACTCACTGAAAGACTGGGATTGGTAGCCTTGACGCCTGAAGGCGGAATAGCACTGGGGTTGGACTGTCGCGTGAAGGTGGGTGAAGGTTCAAGATCTAGATTTGACCTTTGCTCTGGGCTTCCTGGTCACCCGGACGTTCGGTAAACCCGGACGTGGAGCAGGGAGTGCTCCTCGGATTCTCTCTCGGAATTCAGTCTTTCGGCGTTTGCCATTTGAGCGCCCGCTTCTTGTAGGAAGTGTCGCCAGAGCTGAGTCGTGAAGGACTTGGGAACTGAACAGGGGCGGGGAACAGGGGGCGCAGGTACGTTCCGGAGCTGCTCACAGCCCGGCAGGGCCAAAGAGAGAGGTAATGCACAAAGGATGTAAAATGGAGAGGGACCAGATTATGCCAGGCCTTGTATATTAATTTTATCCTAAGGGCACTCAGGAAGGGTCTAAGCAGAGGTGTGAACAATTAGATTCGATCTCTGCGTGCCGTGGCGGGCGCGTTATAGTCCCAGTAATTTAAGGACACCGAGGCCAGAGGATCGTTAGAGCCTTGGGGGGTAGCCTGGGTTTAAAAGGAGCGGGGAGGTGTGTAGTTCAGTGGTAGAGTGCGTGCTTACCATGTGTGAGATTAAATCTGTAGCGAAGAAAAAAAAAAGCACTATTTGCAGTGTGAAGGATGGACTGGAGGCCATAAAGTTATAGACGAGGAGAACAACCGTGATGCTTTTACTCAGGGAACAGATAGGGATGTGACTCAGCAGTAGAGCTGCTTGAGGCCCTAGACCGCAAAAATTAAACTTTAAAAAAGCAGGGGAGGCATAGGAAGCATAGATTGCGTTAGGGGGTTTTAAACATGTTTTGTTTCGTTTTAAGACATGGTCTTGCTGTGTTGTTCAGGTCGGCCCTAAACTCACTATTTAACCCAGGCTGGCCTGAACTTGCAGTGATCCTCCTGTCTCATCCTCCTCAGTGCTGGGATTACAGGCATGCAACACCATGCCTGGCTTGGTTTTTGGTTTTTGTTTATAGTTTTGGAGGAGAGAATGAATTTTAGGGCTGGGAACCTAAAAGATTTGAGGTGTGTTTGTGTGTATAGATCGTTGTAAAACGACCTGGATGAAGGATGCCATGCATTGGAGATGAGGAAAGAAAGCTAAAAAGAAGACACTGCAAAAAGGAAAACAGAAAGGAAAGAAAAAAATCTGAAAAAAGTATCAAAGAAACAGTCCAGTGCTAAATGTAATAGAAAGGTTAGGTGAGGATGTGGCCTATAATATGTCCATTGGATTTTGCAACAAAGTCATTTGGTAAATTTAAAGTAAACTGTTGCATAAAGATGTGGGATAGAAACCAGACTGAACTGGGAAGGCACAAAGTGTAAAGAGTTTTTTTCCAACGTGTTTCCTGAAAAGGAGGCTAGCTGCAGAGTTTTGCATGAAGAATTCCAAAAGAGTTTTAGATAACAAGTGGGACCACTAGATGGAGGTGTCCAAATAGCAGTTGAATGCACTTGCACAGATACAAAACTTCTGAGAGCTGGGCGAGGTGGAGAGGCAGGAGGATCATGAGTTGGAGACAAGCCTGGGCTACAAAGTGAGCTCAGGGCCAGTCTAAACTGCATAGCGAGACTCTGTCTCAAAAAGACAAAAAAAAAAAAAAAAAAACCTGAGAAAAATATAGTAAGTTGAAAAAAGCAAGTGCAGAAGAATATGGTACATTTACACTTGTGTTTTGTTCTGTTTTCTGAGACAGGGTCTTGCTATGTAGTTGAGGCCAGCTTTAATGGGTACTCCATGTTGGCCTCCAACTCATGGCTATCACCCTGGCTCAGCCTCCTGAGTGCTAGGATTACAGGCGTGTGCCACCTTGCCCAGTTCTCATTTACACTTACATTAAAAATTAAGCATGAGGCTGGAGATTAGTTCAGTGGTAGAGCATGTTCCTCGTGTGTGCAAGACCCTGGGTTTTTTTCCCCAGAATTGGCGAAAATTAACCATGAAGAGTAGGTGTGGGAGGACTGACACACTTTTCACTTTGAATCCATCTTTACTTGTCAGGGACCAGGTCCCTGACCCCCTGTGCGAAGGATATAGTGAAAAATGAGATAAAAAACAGAGACAAGTTTAGTAATGCGTAACAAGGGGGCCAAGAGTTAAGTGCCTCAGGGTCGGCAAAAAGACATCCAGAGCTAGGCACTATTCATTGGGTGCATACAGTAATCAGAGGGATTATAGGATTACTCAGAAGGTGGTGGTAACCTTATGCTAATGAGGGTCTTTATGAGGATGGTGGGGAGAAGTGGCCGGTTAAGGAGTTCGTCCTTTCCCAAAGCGAAACCCTACCTTTTATTCCTACTGGGTTCTCAAGGAACCAGGATGCCTTCAGCCAGTGCAATCTTGCCTTAGGGTATTACAGCATCACAGGACCATTTGAGGCCTCAACTGTCACTGGAGGTACTTGGAATTATGTTCCAGAATACTGTAGCCAGCCTGCATGGCAAGGCACTAGGCCTTGGACAAGTCCTAATCACAATTTAATTTTGAAATGATTTTTCCCCAAAAAATTATATAGAATAGTCCTGGACAGATCCCCTTTGCTTATTATTTGCTTGCAGAAAGCGAATCTTCCTGACCTGTGGCCACAGGGCCTTTATTTATTTATTTATTTTTTATTTATTTATTTATTTATTTTCAGTACCGGGAATCAAACTCAGGACCTTGCCCTTGCTAGGCAGGTGCTTGTGCCACTGAGCTATATCCCTGGCCCTTACAGGGCCTTTAGACATCATTTGGTATGAGCTTCTCCTGGGCAAACTAAGAAGAGAGCAAGAAGACAAAATCCAATTACAGCAACATAAGCTCAAAGTGAGCCTTGAGATAATTAGGGGGATTCATCTGATCAAGTACGTCAGAAAATCTATCCCAGTTTTGAATCTGATCATCAAAAGTAGCAGTCTGTTGGGACATAGATAAAACTTCCTTTTGGAGTGCATCAAGATCCAGTTACATCTTTATGAATTGCTCCTTCAATATACAATATCTATTTTGGAGGGGGTTGGTTTTGTTGTTGTTTTGACCCAAGGTCTCATTACACAGTCTAGGCTGTCCTTGAACTCACTGTGTCACCCAGGCTGGCCTCAAACTCACAGTAATCCTCCTGCCTCAGCCTCAGTGTTGGGATTAGAGGCATGCATACCGTGCTCTGCTTCAATATGTTTCTTTATAGTTTCCCAAAGATTTTGGGAACAATTATAAGGTAAAGGAGTAATGCAAAAGCTGAAAATGTTATAGTGGCATTTGAGGTTTTGCTGTAGCTGTAAACTTTTAATCTGATCTCCCATCCAAAGAACAGTAGTCTCAAGCACACTTATTTGGGATTGCAGCTTAGCATCTATAGAATGTTGTATATCTCAGGCCTCATAAGCAGTCTTGGTCCAATTATCTATGAAATGAGCTATTTGAACAGAGTAGGCCAAGGCAACAGAGAAAATGGCTACATTTAAAATCAATAGCACCAAAGAGACTATGCAGCAATGATAATTCTCAGCACTCTCCTTCCTCTGTGCACTGGATGATCAAGCAGGCTTGTAACAAACGAGTAGTAGGTGTATATGAGCATGGTTCAGTTAAATTAACAGGAGCCCATACTCCTGGCAGACACCCTAGGATCATTAAAGTCTTTTGTGCAGATCCAAAGAGAATATAAGGACTGAAGGTGCATTTTTATAGGTAAAGGTATTAGTACTCCATTACATATTCCTATACATAAAAACACGAGGGTTATAAATACATATGGAAGCTCAAACGGCCATATAATATGATGCTATTATGTGGCTGTATAATATGGCCAGAGTCTGATGTTAAATCATTCCCAGCCCATAAGCTTCCTTCAATATAGGGAAGAGCCAATTTCCATGTTTTCTTCACAGACCTTTCCATAATGTAATAACTGGGGAGAAGGTGATAAAACCTCCTATCCAACTTATTTCCTTAGTAGGGACATATTTTTTTTTAGTCACATTATTAAGGTTAATCTAGGGCTGGGGATATAGCTCAGTGGAATAAGCGCCTGCCTAGCAAGTGCAGGGTCTTGAGTTCGATCCCCAGTACCGCAAAAAAAAAAAAAAAAAAAAAGGTTAATCTAGTTTACACCAGTTTGTACTATTGTCTTTTCTTCCCATAAAATGTCCCCATTGCCCCCAGTCAATAAATTCATGTGGTCCCAGTTTTCTATATCTTCCTGATTGGCCCCTACATATATTCCAAAGCAGAGGGGCATCTTTATGAAATCCATTCCATGTAGTATGAACCTGACAAATTGGTTATTTGAGTAGGAAAAAATCTATTTGTTCACCAGCTATGTGAATGGACCCCAGGGTTAACATAATAAAGTTTTCAGGGGTATGGGCCAATCAGGTTTGAGATGAGGTGGCATAACAATAATTAAACTGTATGGAAACATTTTCCCCACACACAGGAAGATAAGTGAGAAGTGTAATTAACAATTGCCTATCTTTCACATCTATAGGGATGGCTGGGCTACTATCAAATTCATTAGTAAATAGGAAGTGTTAGTTTCATGATCAATTTCAGGTGGGAGATCATCCAAGTAATTGGTCTAAGTAGGGGAGGCTTGAGGATGTAAGCCCAATAGTCTATCCTTGACGTGGGGTATACATACCTGCACATGCTGTGATAGCCGTCATAGCAACAAACATAGTGTCAGGAGTCTGTACAGTCTACCAGGGCATTGGCCTCATGGATTGTCTTCTCCAGGCTCTTGTTTGTAATTGGTTTGGCATCCATCATTGATGGGGTTGGAGTTTTCACCAGCTGATCACTGAGACTTATCTGTGCAAAAGTTGTTGTCCTTGACTGGGTTTTTCTGTCTTCCACAGTTGCACAATCTTGGATGGCAACCACACTGGTGATCCATCTGCTGTTAAAATAGAAGCATACCTTCATTCTGTAGGTTATTAATGGTGACGGACCTTCCCATTTACCTGTCTATGTATCTTTCCACAAGACCTGAGCATGTGGCAATCTAGAGTCAGGCTGAGATTGCCAGTGCAATTCAGCTGAAGTTCAGTTGTTTTCTGTCCATGAACTTAAAAAATTTAAGGTGAAGATGGTATGGTCCAGCTGAGCCTGTGGAGGAAGCTATATTCCCTCTTTTAGTGTATTTAAATGATTTTTGAGTGTTAAATGGACCCTTTCTACTATAGTTTGGCCTTGTAGATTATATGGAATGCCTGTAAGATGCTCAATATGCCATGGCTGAAAAAATAAAGATAATGCTTTGCTAGTATAAGAAGGGCAGTTATGTTTTTGTAGCTTTTGACACTCCCATAGCAGCAAAAGCAGACAAACAGTGTTGTTGAACATGTCCTATTTTTTTCTCCAGTATAACAAGTAGCATGCCTTAAATGGGAATAGGTGTCAACAGAAACATGAACATACTGCAAGTGCCCAAAAGAGGGGATATGAGTAACATCCATTTGCCAAATTTCATTTTGTTTGAGCCCCATGGGATTGCTATCTTCAGAGGGTACTGGGTGAGGGATTTTTTTGACAGGGCAAGAGAGAAGGGTATTTGTAGCCTGTGAGCATGATAATTGGAATACTTTTGTTAAAGCTTTACTATTTTGATGGTTATACCCATGTGATTGTCTACCCAGATCAAAAAAGGAAACAAAAGCAATTATCAAGTTAGCCTGTTGATTACCATAAACTAAAAATCCGGGTATGGCATGTTTGATGAAGAATAAGGCAGTATGGTTGTGAAGAATACACTGTAATTTTAAAAATAGGTGGATCTGAAGTGGCCCACAACATAGCATCTTGAGCCTTTGAGTGAGAAATACTGCATAACTGGAATCACTGATAATACTCCCAAGAGTTTGTTGTATCATCTCTAAAACAAAATAGTTATTTCTGATCACTGTGCTGAAAGGTTAGGGGTTAAGATGACATGCTGAAAATCTGGACTCCATATGGTCGCTTTTCCTTTAGAGGAGCCATCTGTGAGAAAAATAGGTACATTAGAAATGGGCTCGAGGCTGGGCATGGTGGCACACACCTGTAATCCTAGCATTCAGGAGGCTGAGGCGGGAGGATTGCTGTGAGTTCGAGACCAGCATGGGCTACAAAGTGAGCTCAAGGCCAGCCTGAACTGCACAGTGAGACCCTGTCTCAAAAAGACAAAAAAAAAAGGGCTCTGAGTTAGTCTGGGTAAAATATATGAGGGTGTTTAAGAAAGAATTGAAGAAGGGGATCATTAGGAAAGTGATTGTCAACCTGCCCAATGATATCTGCAAAAGCCACCTACCAATATATAGCTTGTTGTAACAATATAGCCTTTTGAGTCAAATTTATGGGTAGAACTATTATAGGGGGATCAGCAGCAAAAAGCTGAGTAGAGTGAGTTCTTCCATTTATTATAATTTTAGCCATTTGTTGATTATATAATTGTAAAGTTTTCACCAGTTAGGAAAATAAAGCTATTCTATGGGCAGTAATTGATTATAATAGAATAGACCTAACAATTGTGTAGGAGGATGTGGAGTGTCAGGTATATACAGGATAAGAAGATATTAGATATTAATATGATACTCCTGGCATTGGTGCACACTGATTCTACTACCTTTGTCTTCTTTTTTGTGTGGGGGGGTAGGTGCCAGGAATCAACTAGGGACCTTGAGCTTGCCACTGAGCTATATTCCTGGCCCCATACTAGCTTTAACTCCTGTGAGGCCTCCATGTTCAAGGTGTGTGGAGAGTAAATCTGGGGGTCACCTTGTAGTTTCATAAAGATGTTTTAATGGATAAGTGGCCATTCCTAATTTAGGGCAGGTGCAATTAATATCTCCTAGCAACTTTTGGAAATCATAAAGTCAAGAGCAGATCTTGTCTTATTTTTTTTTGAGGTCTTAGCATCCATTCTGTTAATAAAGTTCCTAAATAATAACAAGGGTTGAAAGTCTGTATCCTCTCAGAAACTATGCAAAGGCTAAAAGCCTTTCACCAAGGCAAGTAAGTCGTATAGCTGAGGTTTAGAATTAGTTGCTAATAAAATATCATCCATGTAATGGACGATACAAGCTTGAGGAAATCGTCCTCTGGCATTTTGCAAGGCTTGTCCTACAAAATGTTGACACAAGGTAGGACTGTTTCTCTTCCCTTGTGGGAGAGATATCCATTGATATCCTTTCATAGGCTTCTTAAAGTTTTACAGTAGTTGCAGAAAAAACAAATGTATGACAATCATAAGAATGTAAGAGAACTGTAAAGAACTTGTCCTTGAGACATATGACTATCAGGGGCCACTCCCTAGACACAGCATCAGAGATGGGAGCCCTGGCTGGAAAGCCCCCACCAGCAACAAACAAGCATTAACTGCTCTCAAATCCTGTAACAATCTCCATTTATGTGATTTTTTAGGAATAACAAATACCAGTGCTCCAAGGGCTGACTGACACAGTTGAATCTGTTCCTGTCTTAACTCATAGAGATGTACAAGCTTCTCTGTCTCTGTCTCTGTCTCTCTCTGTTTTTTTGTTTGTTTGTTTGTTTGTTTGTTTGAAACAGGGTTTCACTATGTAGTTCAGGCTGTCCTTGAACTCACTTTGTAGCCCCTTCAACTTGCAGCAATCCTCCTGCCTTAGCATCCCAAGTGCTGGGATTACAGGCATGTGCCACCATGCCCAGCCAAACTTTTTTTTTTTTTTTTTTGAGGGGCCATTGATCTACCAAAGAGGAGTTTCAGTGTTCCATTTTAAGGGTAAAGCCATTTTTAGAGGAAAAGTATCAATGGCTCCCACTAAAGAGGACTTTTTTTTTTTTTTTTTGGTCTATTTGAGACAGGGTCTCACTGTGCAGCTTAGGCTGGTCTCGAACTCACTTTGTAGCCCAGGCTGACATCGAACAAACAATCAGCGCTAGGATTACAGGTGTGTGCCACCACACATAGCTAAAAGAAAAAGGATTTTGATGCATGATTCCAGTTCCAGTGCAATTTGACTTAATTTTAACATCTAAGGCTTGGGGGTTCCTTGAATATTTTTTGCATCCTTTACCTTGTGTATGTCCCATGTTGTTCATAGCTTTTTTGAGCAACTGAAGGGGATTCAGTAGTCAATTTCATTTTCCATTCTTTTAATAAATCTCATCCCCACAAGTTTATTGGAGTAGAGGCTATCTAGGGAAGAAATAAACCAGTTTGACCTTCAGTCCCATGATATGTTAAGGGAGACTCACTTTGTAAAACTTGTTGGGGGTGACCCAAGTCCCCACCAGTGGTGCAGAAGCTGGCTTAGCAGGCCAAGAAGTGGGCCACTGATGAGAGGAGATTATAAAAACATCAGCACCTATATCTAATAGGCCTTGAACAGTTCTTCTGTTAATTTTAATGGAGCACATGGGTTGCTCCTGCAGCAGCTGTTGTGTAAAATAAGTTTTTCTCTGTCTCTTTTTTTTTGTCTTTTTGAGACATTCTCACTATGCAGTTCAGGCTGACTTTGAGCTCACTGTATAGCCCAAACTGTTTTGAAACTTGCAACAATCCTCCTGCCTCAGCCTCCCTAGTGCTGGGATTACAGGCATGTGTTACCACGCCCAGCTAAATTTCTCCTTTTGAACTTTCTCCAATTTTTTTTTGTGCTATTTGTGGGCCCTGTCTAAAACAGGCATCACCAGGTGGGGTTACTGGTAATAATATCAGTTGAGCAATATATTCTCCAGTCTCCATCACCCAAATATTCATTGTCTGTACAGAAACTTGAATCTCATTTTCATAATCTTTATCAATAATACTGGGTATAACAATAAGACCTTTAATTTTTTTTTTTTTTTTTGGTCTTTTTGAGACAGGGTGTCACTATGCAGTTCACACTGGCCTTGAGCTCACTTGATAGCTCAGGCTGAAGATCTTTTAAATTTAAAGAGGTTTTTCCCACAATTAATCAAATAGTATTTTTAGGTAGAAGTCCTCAAATCCCAGTGCTTGCCAAGTTCCTTGAGTAAGGGGGATGATGTTCCTCCAGGAAGCCAAACCTGTTGGGCCTGGACTGGATAAGTCTGGTGAGGTTTTGATTGGATTGGAAATCTGAGTGAAAACTTAATTCCCCATTGGGGTCATCCCTAGTCTTTGGGGGACCTAGGGTTGAGCTCTTTTTCTGTTTCCTGACAGGTGAGTTCCATCTCTGTACTGTTTAGATCAACAATGACTAGCCCAATGATTATCATTTTCACAGTGTGGGCAAAGACCCAGTTCAGCCTCATTACTTCCCAGACTAGAGTTAGTGGAAGTTCCAGAGGTGTTAGAGTTAATACCTTGGCTTATAGACATACATTGTTGGCAAAGATGTCCCATTTTGCCACAATTAAAACATACAACATTTTTAGCATTATTTTACCTTGTTTCTTAAGAGCCAGCATAGCTTGAGCTAAAAGATACCCTATGAGTTTCTGAACCAATATCCTGACAAGCCTTAATATAACTGTTTAATTCTTTAAAAGCTTGTATGATGGCCAAAGCCTGTTTACAGTCTTGGTTGGCATTGTCATAAACGAACTGAACAAGTATGTCAGCTGCTTGAACATGAGGAATTTGTGTACAGCTTCTTGTAGTCAGGTCATCAACTGTGTGTAAGGTTCTCTTGGCCCTTGTAAGATATTAAGAAAAGACTGTACAGGAGCCCCGCCCTCAGGCCCAGTAACCCAAGCTCTTTTCATGATATGTCCTATTTGTTCAAAAGTCTCACTGGTATACTGCAACTGTTGGTTATATATGCAAACTCTCCCATTCCCCATAACATTTCTGCAGTTATATTAGCCCTATCATCCCATCTGCTTCGGTCAGCCTGATCCATAGCTTGCTCTCTCAATGGACACTGAAATGTAAATATTGACTAGGGGACAGACACAAGTAGATAAGATGTCTCACATCGTGAGCTGTTAAGTAATAAGTCTCCACAATAAACTCTAAAACCCCCAAGGTAAGTGGCCTTGAGCTCCATTATTCATTACACTCTGGCTTTCCTGTTGTTCCTGTTGTTTAGGTTTGGTTTTGGGGTTTTGGGTATCAGGAATCAAACTCATGACGTTGCGCTTGGCAGTGGTGCAGGCACTGTGCCACTGAGCTGATCCTCAGCCTACGCCGTTTTAATCCCTTTAACAATTTGTAGTCAAAAGTCTGTTGTTTACCAGCAGCAGATTCTGATCAGCTAGGTCAGATCTGTAGCTCACTGGGGAACAGCAAGGTCCAAGAACTTCTTGCTTGGCTACTTCTCTTACTGCAGCATGATAACTAGAGAGCCTGGCTCTGACCTCTGATGGCCTGAAGGCACCGGCCCTGGAATTTCCCCATGCACTGTCTCTCCCATTAGTTCTTCCCCAATTATAGGGGCAACACGTGGAGATTTTACCTTCTCATGCATCAACCCCTGCTCCTGTTGTAATTGTTGGCTCTCTTTACCATCTGATTTTTTCTTGTCTGCTATCATCCTCCCCAGTTCACTCTAGCACTGGTGCTGTAGACTGCACGGTGTCTAAGGGTCCTAAAACATCTTACTAATCCCCAAGAGAAGAATGTTTTCGATGACACTGCTTCACCCCTGCCATGAGTTCTTTTTAAACTGTCACCAATTCTATCCTAGTCTTCTAAGGTTCCCACCTGCAGAAACCGAGGATTGAATTTAACAATCTCATGCACCATTTTAGTTAAGGTGCCAGTATTAACTCGGGTTCCCACTTATTTGAGCAGTTTACATAAGAGTTGGATGTAACTCTGCTGTTTTATTCCTTGCTTCTGCCCCATTTACTCAGCTACAGACACTTTTCCCAGCACCAACTACTTTACCTTTCCATTTGGACTCTCCCAAATTTGACCCATGGAGTCCTCTCACCATCTCATGCCTCTTCTTTCCAGTCGGGTGGATCTTCCCTTTCAGCCCTAATCAGGAGGTCCCTGTTCAGGCACCAAATACTGGGGATCTGGCCAGATCCCCAACTGCCTGCATGAGGGGTATGGGGAAAGGATGAAATAAGGGACAAATTTAGTCATCTGTGACGGGGCCAGGAGGTCAGTGCCTCAGGATGGGCAGAGACAAAGACACTGGGCTAGCCAGTATTTATTGAGTGTGTACAATGATCAGAGGGATTATCAGGAGACTGGGCATCAAATGACTTAAGAGGGCGGTGGGTGACCTTATGCTGAAAAGGGCTTACGCTGATGAGAATCACTTCGGATGACTTAGAGGACAGCAGTGACCTTATGCTGATGAGGACTGTCGGGAGAGATGGCAGGTTAAGAAGGAGTTTGTCCTTTCCTAAGGTGAAACTATTTTTATTACTACTGGGTTCTCAAGGAACCAGGATGTCTTCAGCTGGTACAGTCTTGCCATGGGGTATCACAGCATCACAGGACCACTGAGGCCTCAACTGTGACTGGAGATACTCAGAATTATGTTCCTGAATACCACAGCCAGTCCACTTGGCAAGGCACTAGGCATTGGACAAACCCTAATCACAATTTAATTATGAAATTGTTTTCCCCAAAAAATTACATAGAGTGGTCCTCAGCAGATCACCATGAGTTTGAAGCCAGCCTGGACTTATAGTAAGTTCAAGACCAGCCTGAACTGCACAGGTAGACCCTGTCTCCAAAGAAAAGAAAAGGGGAAGGGGAAGGGGAAACAAAGAAAAAAAGACAAAGCGAGGCATGGTGGTGCACACCTGTAATCGCAGCACTCAGGAGGCTGAGGCAGAGTATCATCACAAGTGCAAGGCTAGCCTCGCCTACATGTGAGTTCCAGGTCTGCCTGAACTATGTAGTGAGACCCTTTCAGAAAGAAAGAAAGAAAGGGAAAAAGTGCCTTTTTTTCTTTTTTATGAGGCCAGTCTGGGCTACATATCGAGTTCAAGGTCAGCCTGTGCTACATAGTGAGACTCTATCAAGAAACAAAAACAAAATTGTTTCACTCATCGGTCCTTTTCTTTCTTCTCTGGATCAACAGGTCATATGTACATGTCACTTCTTCAGATAACTACCGTATTCCCACCAAGTATTTGGGGGAGTGGGTGCTGGGATTCAAGCCTAAGGCCTTGCTGTGTTTGCCCTAGCCCATGTCACTTCTCGGCTTTGACAGAATTACTCTTTTTACATCAAGCATCCCCTCAAAGAAGTTTCTGTCCTGTTAGTTTTCACACAAATATTCCCATGATTCTTCCATCCCTCCCTTCCTCTGGTGCTGGGCATCAAACCCAGGGCATTACCCATGCAGTGGTTTACCAGCAAGCTACACCCCAACCCTGGTTTGAACTTTATCCTACAGGAACCTAACCTGACAGCCTGCTCTAGTTCAGTAACTCTAAGCTGCACCAGTTGTTCATTTTTTTTTTTTTAATTTTATTTTAAAGACAAAAGAATGGAGACATATGAACCAGAAAAGCCATAAACAATACAGAAAATACAAAGTTATACAGAATATAGTAGGGAATTAGAACTGGATGTTGTATTACATAGTTATCGGGCTGGGGATATAGCTCAGTGGAATAAGTGCCTGCCTAGCAAGCACAGGGTCCTGAGTTTGATCCCCAGTACCGCCAAAAAAAAAGAAGAGCAGCCTTACATAGTTATCTTCACATTAGTTAACACAAAAACATTAAAGGAAATACCAAATTATAGATAAGATAGTAGGGAATTTGCACTGGATGCTGTATAATATAAAGTTATCTTCATTTCTGCTAATACAAAAACGACTGAGGAAATACAGAATTATAGAGAACATAGAAGGGAATTAGCTCTGGGTGCTGTCCTACATAAT
>PVLD010033771.1:0-13326 GCA_004027595.1 Dinomys branickii
ACTCTTAACTGCTAGGCAGGCGTTTCTCAAATTTGAATGTACATGGGTATCTTTTATACAGCATCTGGAGCAGGACATGGAAATGATATTTCATGCAAGATCTTGTGAAATAATGGTGAAGCTGCTGATCAGGATCCCCAGGTCGCCACTGCTCAGGGCTCTGTGAGCTTATGGTGAATAAAATCAACAACACTGGGCAGAAAACACACAATAAGTTCTAGTTGAATATTAAACACTGAGGGTAATCTTGTATGTTTCTCATTTTTACTAAGAAGCCATAAGCAACTCCTTCACTGTTTACTAAGTGTATGATGGGACTGAGGACGAATGTGGAATAAAACAGGGGAATATACTCTAATAGGATAATTTATGGGACAGAAAAAACATCAGTTATCTACATCTATACAGAATTGAGCATTCAGTATGAGGTTGTTTCTAAATAAGAATATTCTATCAATTGTGTGCTCTCAGAAAATGAAGCAGAGCAATGAGAGTGGAAAAGTCCTTACTTGAAAATGCTCTCATTGGTTTGTTTGTTTTTTCCTTTTCCTCCTTTTCCTCATCCTTCTTCTTCCTCCCCCTTCTTCTTCCTCTCTCTCTATACCCCCAGGATCAAACAGGAGGCTTTTGCACTGAGGTGCATCCCATCACCACCACTCCCCTAAGTTTTTTGAGACTGGGTTTCACTAAGTCATGAAATTGCCCAGGCTGGGCTTCAATTTGTGACCCTTATGCCTCAGGTTCCCAGAGTGCTGCAATTGCACGTGTGCTCTCATGCCCAGGAGAAACTTTTTTTCTATTCAAGCCTGTGCCAGTCAGAGAGGAGTTGGTAGTGGTGGTAGTGGTGATGTGCCTGCAGTGGTCTTCAGGAAAAGTGAAGGCATTGTTTACCAGGCCATGCTTTTTGTTTATTTTTTATTGTGGTACTAGGGGATGAATCCAGGGTCTTTGTACTGAACTACATCCTCAGTCTATCATTCCCCCTTTCTGAGACAAGGTTGATAAGTTAAACAGGCTGGGCTCAAAGCTGAGATCCTCCTGCCTCACCCCCCCCAGTAGCTGGAATTACCAGTGTGTGCCACTATACCCCCCAGCTCAACCTTTCTTAAGGGACATCACACTCAAATGGTGCTCTGATAACCAATACTCTTTCTTTTTCTCAGTTTAAGGTAAATGGGACTGCTGGATTTGAAATCAAACAAATGCTACAAGAGTCCATTAAACAAAGGTCTACAATGATCATGAAGAAATTTTTGATTGATATAGAATAGAAGAAACAAAGATAGGCAGAAATGAGACAGGGAAACTCAATTTTTTTTGTTTTGTTTTTTTGCGGTACTAGGGATCGAACTCAGGACCCTGCGCTTGCTAGGCAAGTGCTTATTCCACTGAGCTATATCCCCAGCCCTTCATTTTTTTTTTAAATTTTAAAAGTAAAAGAACAAAAACATTAACAAACAGACACAAAGTAGCACAAGAACAGTAGAATCAAAACTGAATTACAGACAAGGTGACAGGGAATTAACAATGGTTGTCGTATTTCATATTGATAACTTCAAAGTGTATGTTCAGGAAAACACATATAGACATACAAGACTAATCGAACAATTTATCATTAGCTGTTCCTTACAATAAAGTGACAGAAGTCAATACTACAACCATGTTAGCCATCCCGCATATACATACATACATTCATAGTTATCCCTTTCTTCCTTTTCTCCTTCCCCTCATCCCAGTTGCTCTTTACTTTTGAGCAGAAAATTCAAATTTTTTTCTCCCTTATTGTGTTAACATCTGGAATCAGATCACTCCTCAGCTCTACACGTAGACATGGCGATCACTCATTCTGAGTTACAAGGTTCTTTAGCCCTAAATTCACAAAGCTCATGTCATCCCCTTTCAAGACTGAGGACATCAAAATAAGAGCAACTACAGTAATTTTCAGGGACACTCATTAGCAAGCTTTCACAACTTGCAGCAGTTCTAGACCTCCCTGGACCAATGCCTAGAAATCTTCAGTCTTTGTCCTAAACTTGTAATCACCTGGAATTCCCGGAAAAGCAGAGCCTTGCAGACCACCACATGATGAGGTCATCTCCTCCCAAGCAAAAGTAGTTGCTTTGTGATGGGAACTCCTTCTCTGAAGCAAGGGCAATCATCGCAGAGGAAGTGAACTGCCCCTCAATCCATGATAATTCCTCTAGAGCTATGGAAACCATAACTGAGATCATCATCAACACAGCATGGTCAATCTCAGCTAATCCTTAAAAGCTGGCCTCCTGCCAGTCTGAACCCTTGTATTAGAGTGAACCTTCCCAGCTTCTGTAGCTGAGGTCTTTTCCTATTCTCCCTTATGATCTAACTCTGCCTAATAAACCTATCTATGCCTTGTACGCCTGAAATTCTTTTCCCATGACAAGAGTGAAGAACCTACTTAGTGGGCTAAATTGAGGCCCTCATCTCCTCTTTTGGGGAACTCCTTGGACCCGGTTCAGTGGGTATAGTACTTTGATTTTCCGCACTGTAACAAAATACCTGAGCTAATTAGCTTAAGAAGAAGAAGAAGAAACGTTTATTTTGGTTCATGGTTTTGGAGATTTCAGTCTCTAGTCATTGACCCATTTGTTTTGGGCCTGTGGTGAGGAAAAACATCATGGTGGAATTGTGTGACAAGAAAGCTGCTCACTTCATGGTGGCTCAAAAGAAAATGAGAGGGGAAGGGGCTGTGTTCTCAACATCCCTTTCCCGGTCACACCTGTAGTGACAGTGAGCTAACTTCCTCCCACAAGACCCTACCTGTTAAAGTTTCCACTGACTTCCAGTAGTGCCAAGGATGAGGGACAAAGCTTTGAACGCCAGGCTCCTAGGGGACACTCATCCAAACCATCACAGGCCATTTAAAGCAGTGGCTCTCAAATATGACTACAAAATAGCATCACCTGGGGAGTTCCTGGAAATCTAAGAGTATAGACTATAGCCCAGGCAAATTACAACAGAATTGCCTCAGTTGCAACCAAGAATTGGCATTTTTGAAGCTTCCTTTGTGATCCCAATATGTAGCCAAGTTTATGAATTGATGTTGTACAGAAGCCCTTGTGAAATTTTAAATCTGATATAGAATTTCCCTGAGGATTATGTTAAATTACAGATTTTGGTTCAGTAAACCTGAGATTTTGCATGTCCAACAGCCTCCCAGATAACACTGATGCTTCAAGTTCCCTCAGGTGTAAGAAAAGCAGCTCAAATGATGGGCAAAGTTGTGGTGTCTGGCATGCAAAGGCCTCCTGCTGCAAAGACCGGCTCACTTATGTTTGCCCATAGTCTTAGCAAGCACCAGATAACATCAGGAAAATGTCTGTTATTCAGTCCCCCTTGATACCACTAATATCCTGTCGCTGGTGAGGATTTACAGAAGCTTTATAAGGAGTGAAAGAAGCTGCAGAAACTAAGCTGAAATTCTAATTTCTCTTATATAGCATCATGACATGAAATGCTCCAGGGTTTCCTAGCTGTGCCCCTCTGGAGAGATCTGGATTCGAGGAAACCTGAGTAATCCTATGTTCATCTTTGAGGAATGCTATCAGTTTTCAGGGGCAGGATGCTTTTGGGTTCAGAGAACAATATGCTGTAGTATGATGCTTTGGCATGCTAAGTACTTTGAACCAAAGAAACGGCCTCAGAACCAAAGTTTTCTGATCTCCTTTTACCCTCCCCACCTGTTGACTCTGGCACTCTGGTAGCACAGGAGGGGGCTTTCCCCTGTTCCTAGAGGCCAGATCTTCCAGAAGAGTAACTCACAGGAAGGCTAGAGCTGCCACCACGACCAGAGCCTAGGCAAACTTCGTCTTAGGCCACTGTCTGTTCTTTGGGCTGAGGTGTCCTTATGTCTCTCCTGTGCTTGAATGTTAAGGAATATATATGCATTTTTTCCTTTGTTCTGTCTTTTGTCAGTTTGTTCTACTGTCTAAGATCAAGGTGTCAGGAGACTTGGGATCCAGGGAAGGTTTGATTTTCAGAAATAGCACCTTCTTACTACGTCCTTACACCCAGTTAGGGTGGAAATAGCTCCCTCACGCCTCACTTATAAAGTCATTCATACCCTTCCAGAGGCCTCATATCTTAATACTATCACACTGGCAATGAAGTGTCAACATATGAATTTAAGGGGCAGCATTTAAACCACAGCAAACTACACTGAATCATTTCACCACTAGATACACATTGCTATCTGAGCCTAGTTTCACAAGCATCAGAAACACTAAAGTTAGGAGCATTATCTGCATTTTTAGGCTAGCTCCATGGGCTGTCCTCATTCTCTTGTGGCTTTTGAGGGCCATATAGAAAAATGGAGTTTCAAACCAAGTGATTTAGCTATTAGAGTCTGTTCTGTTAAAATAAACTAAAATGGAGATGAGGCCTGAAGAACCACTGAGCAGACAAAGCCAGTCAGACCTCATTAATCACCTTCACCTTGCCTCGTTTGCAAACTTAGGTGAAAATGAACTTGGACTATTTCCTGTAAATGCCTATGTCAAGAAAAATGCAACGTATGGATAACTCATCAGAAACTACAACCAGCTCACTTAACTTAGGGACTTTCAGCAGGACAGACAAATGAGGCAACTCCGGGTCTGTAACCAATGAAATTTCTTTGCTTTACTCCTGCTCTCATCTTCTAAAGCTCCCTCCCTGTGTTGTCTTGGGAGAGCCCTGGAACCCTTCTCATTTGGAGCTACTTGATTCATGAATCACCATTTGCTCAAATAAAGCCTCTAACATGTTATTGTGCCTCAATTTACTTTTAGTAGTTCTTAACCTTTATATTTGTGTCTCATGAAAAGCACCCCCGCTTCCGAGCCAGAGTCTCACTATACAACCCATGCTGGCCTCATATTTGCAACCTTCCTATCTCATCAAGGTACTGGGTGGGTGACAAAGGAAGTAGTCCAGCTTCTCCCCTTGTTTCAAAAGGTGGACTATTCTAGGCAGGTTTCATATGCAGCCTTTTCCCTCCTCTCTGGGAAAGGATACCTTAATATTTGCCTTTAATGGTCAGAGGTATAAGTGAGTTAACTCGCCACGAAATATTTGATTTTTGTTACTTTAAAATGCTCCCACTTAACTTAAAAATATTTTTGTTTGCCATGTTGGGGATTGGGGGGTTGAACCTAGGGCCTTGCCCATGCTAAGTAAGAACTCTGGAGTTGGGCTACATGCCAGTAGTAAATTAATAATCCTAATATTCTATTACCATGTTCATTTTGTGTTTCATGAGTGCTGTGGGCAGAATATATTTGGGCCATTACATTTTCTTTTCATGATTAAAAAGCTTATCTGTACTTAGATTAGTAATGTAAATTCAGCATAATTTTTTCTTGCTCTTCATTCAGTCACTTATTAATAGATTCCCTGTATCCTATTAGCGATTAGTCCAATGCAGTGATAGTTGCTTGCTCTCTCTCTCTCTCTCTAATATACATGTATATGTATATCTATATATAACATACATATATATACACATACATGTGTGTATATTTCAATATATACATTTCAATATATATTTCAATATACATATATATATATATATATATATTTCAACTCCAAGTAGAAATAGATTATATTGCTAGCATCCAGTTTCATGTGGTTGATGAGTAGATTCCATCAAATTCTACATTTTTCAATGAGTATATTTCTCTGTCATGCTGCATTTGTATGCAGACATAGTATTTGAATTCATTACAAAATTTGTTCTCCGAAAAGAATGAGAAATAAAAAGTCTGATGCCTTAGAGCTACAGGAGTTAAGTTAGAAAAAGTTACTAAAACAGTTCAGATATTAGCCTTACAAGTCTTCACATGGAATGTAGTGAACCTTTGATTTTCAAAGACCTTTTGTGATGAAAGGATCCTGTACTGTTGTAAGACTAATGGTGTCTATCAAAGCATCAAACATTTACATTTTGTAAAATACCTAGGAGGGCAAATTAGGGCATAACTGCTAAAGAAGGAAGTCGAGAGTCCATAAGCTTCATCCAGCACTGTTTAAAATAATGCCATTGAGGTTAAAAATAGGAGCTGTTGTCTTCTTTCTCCAGTGTCTTCTGAAATAAACAGAAATCTTCCAGACAGGATCAGAAGAAGTAATCTTTATTAGAGTTCTTCATCTTTAGAAATAGTTGCCAGAAATTGCCTAACATTAAGATTTTAAAATTTAGTCTTGCAAGAGTTTTAACCCAATGAGATGCAAAACGATCAGAGATGTATAACTTATGGAGATTTGAATTATATTTTCATTTCCATGACTATCCTTTTGCAGTTTCTTATGGAGCCACAGGAGGCAAGGTTACAGATTAAACCAAGCCCTCTAGAGGACTGATGCTGTTCGCGGATAAAAACTTCCTCTTTTGATAGAGCTCCAAAGGAGCAAAAATTGGAAGAGTGTTTGCAAAGATAAAGAGTGGTCGAAGGTGTAATAAAATGGATTTTTATAAGTCAGATATAAAAGACTATTTAAGGATTTTTCTTTTAGATTGTTAATGAGAGTACAGTTGTGTGATATTCTGGAAGAAATAAAATACTCTGGTTTAAATCAAAGCTCTGGTTCCTAGAACTTTAACAAGACAGAGATCATCTGCCCTTAAGGAATCAGGATTAAGGGAGGTAATATTATAGCTGCTTTAAACAGACACTAATAATGACTTTTGTTGTTCCTATGTGGTAATTTAGAGTATTGTCTCTTCATTTAATATTACACATATTTTAAACTTGGTTTCATAAAAAATGTGACTTCACTCGTCCTTTTACTTGAAAGTGATAACATGGACTCATTGTAGAGATTTCCAAGTAATAAAATTGTTGCTAAGTGAAATTAGTACAAGTGATGCAAAGGAGAGGGAAAATGTGGGTAATTGAGGTGCACAGAAATTAAAATGACAGGTATATTTAAACATTTTAAATAGATTCAAGTGAATTATTTGACTTTTAAATTTTTATTTTATTGTACCTGTTTGCAGCACACAAAGTTGACATTCATCTTAGGAGGAGGAGGGGGTACACACCAGATTTTGATTCTCTTATATTCCGCTTCGCCTCCCTGCTCGCTTCCCGGCCTCTGTTCCTACATCTCTTTTACCCATTTTCATTATTATTGCTAGTATTAATGTTGAAATCCATGTGTATGACAGAGAATGTTCGCATCCATTGTGAGCACTTGGTACATGTCCACGACACACCTTAAATCTTTCTATGTCTCCTCCTCTTCCCCCTCCCCTCCCTTGGGCCCCTTGGACCCCTCCCATTTGCAAAAGACCCGTCTCCCTGTTTTCTCTCATCGTGTTTCATTTCGCTACTTATTTGTACTCTGCATTACTCAGATGAGAGAAATCGTACGGCACTTAAGCTTATTTTCTAATTTGTTTCACTGAACATACATGTTTGCAGTACAGAATGATTACGTTTATCATGGGGAGTTAGTAAACGTACATAACATAATTTAATTCTTTCTTTCATGCCCTTCCCTTCCCTCCCCGAACCCGTGGTCCGCTTTCCTTTTGCAAAAGATCTATCTCTCTATTTCCCATTATTTATCTTCAGTGTTGCTCTTTAATGTATTTATATTTTGTGTGCCTCATTTAAGAAAAATCACATGATGTTAAGTGTGTGTGTCTGATTTGTTTCACTTAACATTATGGTCTCGAGGCGCATCCATTTTCCTACAAATGACTCAAGTCTAATGAGTTACTTTAATCTTTTTCAGTTTTTATATGCAGCCAGGCATTATGGACTATTGAAAATTGAGGCTATAAAGTACATACAGACGAAACGTGTACACTAGTACTTCCAGCTTCTGGTGAGGGTAAGCTGGATGAATAAGATCAACACTTCTGTTGAATATATAAAGAGATTTTTGCAAACTAATGAGAAAAAGATAGATAGTGCTAGGGGAAAACAGGGTAACCACTTGAACAGGCGCCTCCACATTGAGGAAATCCAAATGGTATTACATGGAAAGGCGCTTCTTAGTAATTAGTTAAGTACAAATCAGAGCCACAGTGGCTACACACCCATCAGTATGGTTAAAATAAAATATTTGGCCCAGGTTGTAGCTCAGTAATGCAGTGTTTGCCTGGCATGTGCAAGCCTGGAGTCTTATCCCCAGCACCTTCATCAAACAATCAATAACCTGTATGATAACATACATGTATCATAATGGCAAATTTTAAATATACATTGTCAAATATTATCAAGTATATGCAGCAATGATGTTCTCATGAACTCTTGATGGGAATACACATTGTAAAATTACTTTTGAATAATGCCTGACAGTAAAGCTGAAAATGTGTATAGAGGATGGCTCAGCAATTCCATCTTTGGTTTTCTATATGCCACAGAAATGCATACTTACATGTCCTAGAATATCTCCAATACCTGTCAGTAGAAGCTGCTAACAGGAGCAACTCAATAGTAAGACTGATAAACAAATGGAAGTAGGTCCTACCATGGCACACTATAATATCAAGATAATGAACAAGTTATATCTCCATACGGCACCATGGATAAATCTTAAACACAAAAAGCCGGGATTTAAACTGAGATAGATACTGTATGATCCCCACTGCTACATAGTTTTAAAAATAGGTCACATTAAGCTATTATTATTTGGTATGAAAGTCAGAATACTGGTCACATGTAGGAGGTGGGTTGGGATTACAATCAAGCAGAGACAGAGAGATGGAGGGCTTCTAGGGGCAAATGGTACTCTATGTTTTGACATGGATGAAGCACTGGGGTTTTTCAGTAATTTGGTAAACTACATATTTATGTTTTATGACCAGTGTGTGTATTGTATCACAAGATGATATATTAAAGAAACATGTGATTGGTATTTCAGAAAGATGAGGTTATTTATGTCATAAATATTTAATCAATGCCTGGGCCTCTGCTAGACATATTTTAGTTTAAGCCAGGTGAGCCAAAAGGGAAAAACTGAAGAATAAGGGAGTTTCGCTTCCTTTATTTGTTAGACTTATCTACAAGGAGCATGATGGCTTTCTTTAACTTGTACCCAAGTTAACGATAAAATGAACAGGAATGTAAGTGACTGAAGGGAGCAAAAAGACTGTAAATTGCCCTATATGCTCCCAACACCTGGGAGAAACTGGATTCACTAATGAATTCTTTCTCGGTTTCAGTCCAATCTTCAGGCTTGTTTGAAAATTGCTTGACTTTTTTCACATTGCCTGTAAGATGTTTCTATTAATTTTCCTAAACTACTGACCAAGCATTTATAACATTTGCTATTTGGAGGAATATAAAAGAAATCAAATCCAATCATTTTGAAAGCCTCTGACTAAGTGCCGGAGCCTATGGGGTAAACACAAGAATCAAATGAGAACTTTTGACCTTCCTCTTACCAATGTATGTTGAAAGTAATTATATGAATGTGTATTTCGGATCTGGAAAAGAAGGAGGAAAACAAAATAAAGAAGAAGACTTGTCTGAAACTTAATTTTCTGCAGACAGCTTACTGTGCCACTTTGACAGCTCCCTACAACTGTAATTTATGACTTTGGGTGCAATAAGAGATTTTCCAGTGAAAGCTGTGACTCCCAGCTAAGTTTAGAACTTGAATCCTGAACAAGGGAGCAGGTCTTTAGTGAGAATGTACTTGTGCACCAGGCAGTAGAGCTGCTAGGAGAACACAATTATAATGAATTACAGTTTATTGAAATTTTATTGTGAATAGCATAGAAGGATAATTAGAACGCAAATGCTTGAAGTAAGCAAACACTCCTTTTACCATTGCAGCTAGGTAGGAGGGGAATAGATTTCTACTATCATGAGCACAATAAGCAGGATATGATGACTATGATGAAAGTGCTCTTATCTCTTTGGTGAAATACTTTTCTCTATGCTACTTAAGTACATTTTAAAAACATGTTCTGGGAAGCTTAGATGGTAACTTCAAATCTTTTCAGAAAACTACATCTACTGTCCACACTACGTATGTGAATCAGCTATGGTTGCTAAGAGACCAGAGCTTTAAATTAGTTCCACCATCAAAGGGCAATGTTAGAAGGAAATAATCACTTTCTCCTAACTGGAAAAAGGAGATACACACTTTAATGCTAAATAGTATAGTATGCCACTATTTGTCTCAGGATTTGTTTATATGTTACTGGAAATCATTTAGAAATATACGCCCACTAGTTCCTGGGAAAACATTTTTCACCAAGGGAATGTTAATTAAGAAAATCTAATGTTTGCTCTTTGATTGAACATATGCAGATAGTTAAGGAGTTCTTGGGAACGCAGCAAATTCAAATACATTACTCTCATAGTTGCCCTAACTTTCTCAGTCTAGCAACCTTAACTTCCACATCTATGTAACAGTACCTGAAACATTTCTACGTCTAAAATTTGGATTCTGAAGTTCTGTTCTCAGTTCATGACCTTTTCTGACATGATTCTTTCATGCGCTTGCTCCTGTGACAGGGCTTGGGCTCGAGCATGAGGGAGTTCTCAGATTTTGAGCCTTAGGATTCTGGGAAAAGATTGTGGAAGACAATCTATTAAGTTAGGAAGCACTGAAAGAGAAACAGATTTAGGAACACAAAATGAAGAGAGCAAAATTTGATACCATTGTTTTAATATGCCTGTGAGACAATAGATGTATCTAGGGTTTAGGGGAAAGAATCAGTTTGAAACCACTGATGCACAGACGACAGTGAAGCCGTAACAATTGATGAGATCCTCTAGGAACAAGGTAAGGATCAAGAAAGGTCTGAGGTCTAATGCTTCAAGAACTCTGAACATTTAAGAGTTGATTGCATAAGGGAAGAGAACCACAAGATGGAAGTAGGGGAGAGAGAAAGGAGGGGAAGGGGACAAAAAGGAGTTAAATTCTGTTATATAAGTGGACCAGCTCCCCGTGATGGGTGTAATTGTTATGTACTGCAAACACGTACTAATAAGCCATTTAAAAATAACTACTTAATAATCATTAGGAAATGAAAGATAAGACTAAAAGCTTTATTACAAAAAGGAGTTGATTAAAACGAGAGAGGCTAAAGAACAGCAAGAGATACACGGTGGACATAAACCAAAGAAGGAGTTACAAAAGGGAAGACAGTGTAAGTAATAGGGGTGATAGAGCAGAAGTCTGAAGACTGCCCACTGGGTTTAGCTACATGGAGATCACATATGGCCTTGGTAGCAGCAGTTTGGGTAATGTAGAGGCAATTAATCAGAACGTGAAGTGTAAAGAAAATGTGAAGAAGTGGCCAGACAGCATGCTTTTGTGAAATTGGGGCGAGAAGGGAGAAAAAAACCAGGGTAACAGTCTGATGCGTGAATTGGATAGAGGGAGAAGTGTTTAACTGGATAAGGTTTAAGCAAGCCTGGAGACTTCTGAACAGAAATACCTGGGATCCACAGCACAGGGGAGAACTGGGAGTTAGAGGCATTTTTCACTGTAAATTTTGTGATGTTCATTCGGTTAAATGTATGTCCAATATTTTCTATTTCCTCTTTAAAATTAAAAGAAAAACTATTTTCTGAGTTAGCGCTGGAGACAGGAGCTCTCCGATGAGGTCTGAACAGGACTCTGTCTCCGCGTCTTTGTCATTCCCTCAGCCCTCCCCTTCTCTGGGAACCAACGTTCTCCCCAGACAGGCTTGTTCCATAGCGCCAAAATGGGAGTAGATGTTTCAGAGTTTATATTTGCATCTTACTGAGTCCAGAGGAAAAAAGTGTTGTGTTTTAGAGTTTCCAGAAAAGTCCTGAGATTTATTGAGATTGGGTGGTGGAGAGAGTTGGGAGATGTTGGCCAATGGGCACAAATTTTCAGCTACAAAACTATAAGATGAGTAAATTTTGGGGATCTAAGATACGGCATAGGTTTTTTTTTTTTTCAGCGCCTTGTAGCCCAGGGTGGCCTTGAACTTACAATCTTCTTGCTCCAGTCCGAAATGCTTTAATTACAAGTCTACACCACCATACCCAGCTACTTGTACTGTATTCTCTATGTAAATTTTGCTAAGAGAATAAATATTAAATTTCCTCACTACTCCCACACATAATGATAACTATGTGAGATGACTCATGTGTTAATTACACTATGGTTATTTTCCATATATATGTATGTGTATGAAATTATCACATGGTATAACCCAAATATATATAGATTTTTTTAACTTAACCTCAATAAGCTGGGAAAAATTTTAGAAATTAAAATGAGTTTCTTGTAGACAGTATGTAATTAGGTCTTAACTTTTTAAACCCAATCTGACAATTTCTGTCTTTTACTTGGACTGATTAGACCATTTACATTTAATATAATTACTTTCATTTTTGGGATTAACTTCTAGTATCTTCCAATTTTTTATATTTGTTTTACTTGTTTCCTGTGGCTGCTACCTCCCTTTCCAGAAGCCTAATATCATTATTTTAAATGCAATTGAGATATTAACTAAAATATCTTTTATTACTAGTAGAGTAAGAATAGAAATAGAAATGGAATATTTGAAGTTATAAAAGTAACCAAGAGAAAAACTTAGAGTAATAATACAACTATGAAATACTGGATGTAAGTTATGGGAAACAGGTATAAGGTAGTCTATACTGAGCTAATTCTCATATTTCATAGATGGTATCAATAAAAATATATTGATTTAATCAGCCAAGAATATCAATTAGAATTAGAAATATCTTCACTAAAACTAAAAATAATTATGAATACTATTATGGAGTAGCACTGGATGGTTATACGGGGTGAAGGAAAGATAATTCCTTTTCTTCATAAGCACTTTTGTATTTTTTGCCTTTTTACTACATAAGTGCTTTAGATTAATTGTTCTTCAATGAAAAATAGACAATTATCAGGGTTAACTGACTCAGAAATATTAGTGGCACTTTCATCTCTTATTAAGGGCCTTTCTAAATTCTTCTAGAGAAGTAGAAGGGAACCCCACATTGGTAGGGGAGGTAACATGTGCCTTTGTGATATCAGAGTTCTCTAGGATAAGCTTCCTCTTACTGAGTTGATGAAGAGGGACCATCTCACAGAATGGAGCTCTTTAATCATTCCCATCAATATTTAAGCGGGAGGAGATAACTGCCACCAGAAGACACTAAACCACAGCAAAGACAGGAATGGGGTTAGATATCCCAGGTAGATCTCTGGATTCCTTGGCAACCTATAACGTGCACAAACTTGCATCAGATGATTCATTAGCCATATGGTAACACAATTCATCTGTTTAGGTTCACTTATTACTTTATGCTGGGAGAACTTGTGCTTTTCATTTTTAAAAATATATTTTTAAAA
>PVLD010033772.1:0-13326 GCA_004027595.1 Dinomys branickii
AGAAAAAGAACAAATAAATAGCCTAATGCTGTACCTGAAACTTTAAGAAAAAGAAGAACTGGTCAAGGCCAAGCCCAAAAAAGGGAGGAGATTATAAAGCTTAGGGCAGAAATTAATGCAATTGAGATGAAGAAAACACTACAAAAAAATAAATGAATCAAAGAGCTGGTTCTTTGAAAGAATAAATAAAATTGATAAACCCCTAGCCAACCTTATCAAAAAAAGAAGGGAAAGATCTCAAATTCATGCAATAAGGAATGAAAAGGATGAAATCACTACAGATCCTACAGAAATTCAGAAGATTATTAATACCTATTTTGAAAATCTTTCCTCCCATAAGATAGAAAACTCAAAAGAAATGGACAGATTCCTAGATATATACGACTTACCAAGTTGAGTCAAGAAGGTAAAGAAGTCCTGAACAACCCAATATCAATTAATGAGATTGACAGTGTAATTAAAGGCTTACCAACAAAGAGAAACCCAGGCCCTGATAGTTTCACAGCACAATTTTACAAGAAATTCAGAGAAGATTTAATACCAACACTCCGCAAACTCTTCAATGACATTGAAAAGGAAGCAATTTTCCCTAACTCATTTCTGGAGGCAAGTATTATACTGGTCCCAAAACCTGAGAAAGACCCAACCAAGAAAGAGAAGATACTCAATAAATTACTAGCAAATAGAATGTGGCAAATCATCAAGAAAATCATACACCACAACCAAGTCAGATTAATTCCAGGAATGGAGGAATGGTTCAATATTTGCAAATCAATAAATATATACCACATCAATAGAGCCAAAGACAAAAAAAACATAAGCATCTTCACAGATGCAGAAAAAGCTTTTGGCAAAGTCTAACATGCATTCATGATAAAAACTCTACAGAAAATAGGAATAGACGGTCTTTACCTCAACCTAATCAAAGCCATCTATGATAAACCAACAGTCAACATCATACTAAATGGACAAAAACTGAAAACTTTTACTTAAAAATCAGGAACAAGACAAGGATGTCCACTGTCGCCACTCTTGTTGAACATAGTTCTGGAAACATTAGTCAGAGCAATTAGACAAGAGAGAGAAATAAAAGGAATAAGGATAGGAAAGAAAGAAGTAAAATTATCACTAATTGCAGAAGACATGATACTTTACATGGAAGACCACCAAAACTCCACAAGAAGATCCTTGAATTAACTGACAAATTCAGCAGCGTAGCTGGATATAAAGCCAACACCCCAAAATCAATAGCATTCTTGTACACAAACAACAAACAGACTGAGAGAGAAATCAAGGAAGCTATACCTTTCACAATAGCATCCAAGAAATTAAAATATTTAGGAATCCATCTAACAAAAGAAGTAAAAGATCTATTCAATGAAAACTACAGTACTCTGAAAAAAGAGCTCAAAGAGGATCTCAATAAATGGAAAAATATTCCTTGCTTATGGATAGGAAGAACCAACATTATGAAAATGGCCATATCACCAAAATTTTGTACAGATTCAATGCAATTCCCATTAAGCTACCTTTAGCATACCTCACAGATCCAGAGAAAATATTTCTTAAATTCATCTGGAACCAAAAGAGACCCAGAATAGCAAAAGCAATCCTGGGCAACAAGGATAAATCAGGTGGAATTACAATCCTTGACTTGAAATTATACTGCAAAGCTACTGTAATAAAATCAACCTAGTAGTGGCTAAAAAAACAGACCAGAAGATCAGTGCAACAGACTGGAAGACACAGACACAATCACAAACACACTCAGCCACCTAATCTTTGATAGAGGGGCCAAACAAACTCACTGGAAGAACGATAGCCTCTTTAATAAATGGTACTGGAAGAATTGGCTTGCCACCGAAGTCTATCACCATGCATCAAACTCAAGTCAAAATAGCTCACAGATCCCAATATTAAAACAGAAACACTAAATCTATTGGAAGAGAAGTTAGGTAAAAACCTTGAAGACATAGGGGTAGGTCGACAGTACATGAACAAAAACCAAACTGCCTGTGAATTACTTCAAGAATGACCAACTGGAATCTCATCCTACTGAAAATTTCTGCACATCTGAAGAAATCACCAGCAGAGCAAAAAGAAGACCCACAAATTGGGATAAAAGTTTAGCTGACTGTCCCTCAGACAAAGGTCTTCTATCTAGAACATATAAGGAATTAAAAAACAGCCCCTCCAAATTCAAGCCCTAATCCAAAAATGGGCTGCTGAGATGAATATACACTTCTCAGATACAGAAATACAAATGGCAAATAAATACATGACAAATCGTTCAATATCATTAGGCATTTCAGAAATGCACATTAAAACAACATTGAGATTTCACCTCATCCCTGTAAGAATGCGTATCATCAAGAAATCGACCAATAACAAATGCTGGCCAGGCTATGGAGAAATAGGAACTGTTCTCCACTGCTGTTGGGACTGGTGAAACCACTGTGGAAACAAGTCTGAAGATTCCTCAGCAAACTAGGTCTAGAGGTCCCATTCAACTCAGCTATTCCCCTTCTGGGTATTTTCCCAGATCTGAAAACATTGTATCACAGTGATATATGTGCACCCATGATCATAGCAGCACAATTTGTAATAGTTAAATTATGGAAGCAACCCAAATGTCCATCCACTGAGGATTGCATAAAAAAAAATTGTGGTACTTTTATATAATGGAATATTACTCAGCTATAAAGAAAGATAAACTAGAGGCTTTTATAGATAAATGGTCACAACTAGAGACCATACTCATAAGTGAAATAAATCAGACCTGCATGTGTAAACAACATATTATCTTAAATAGTGTAAGAACCTGAAAGAGTGAATAACAACTAGGAGTATGTAGACATTGTGAAATGAAAGGAAAATGCTTAAAAGTAAAGGGCAACTGGAGTGCGGGAAAAGAGAAGGGAAAGAAAGGGAAATTATGTTATGTGTGTACATACAGGATAGCTAACAGTTGTACTACTGTCTTCTGTTGCTTTACTGAAAGGAACGGTTAATGATTAGTTGTTCGATCAATATTGCATGTCTTTATTTGTTTTCCTGAGAAACCACTTTGAAGATATCAATGCATAATACAAGAACCATTGTTAATTTCTTACCACTTTTTCTGTAACTCTGTATTGTCTGTATTTTTCATATGCTATTTTGTAAATAGATGTCTGTTTATTAATATGTTTTCCTTCTTTTGTTTTTAAAATAAATTTAAGAAATAAAAAAATAATATGGAAAGTCTAATAAAATGAGAAAACTAGAACAAGTTGAAACTGTACACATGTGTATGAACGAGCAAGGTAAGGGAGAAAAGCAAAGAGAAATGAGAGTAAATATACTATGCCAGGGTCCTGGTGGAAAATACTACAGCCCTTTTGCATCTATCACAGGTTGGATTTTGGGGTTCTAGTCTTATATAATCTTTCTTCCTCTCCAGAAACACTTGATTTCATCAACAGTAGCTATAAACTCTTTCATGATAAAGAACCGTGCCAACTGAGTTTCTGAACTATCAGGAGTAGGAACAGAAGGTCTCTCTGAAATGGTCACAAGCAGTCATTTTGAGGATTTGCATTCTCTGATGGTGTCTTGCCATGATACTGGGGTACACTCCTGGATTTCCATGATTCTTTTTCATTTCAAAGGTTTCACTGAATTATTTTTCAAATCTGCTTGCTGTTGTTCTGATTCATGGTATTTGGCACATACCTTGTTATTTCATTCTATGGAAAAGTCTCTTTAGTAAACTTAAATGTAGTCTTTATAGTTGCTCTTGGAACATTCATTTTTCTTTTGATTCTAATTTTTCTATTGGTTGAGTATCCAATTTTTCCAGTTATTCCTGTGGATCGTTTCCCTATGGATTGTTGTGAATCATGTGTCCATTTTCACTGGGGAGCTGAACTCCACACAGCATGGGTTGTAGGAGTGTCCCTACAGACAAGATTTACTTTTCTTCTGTCAGGATTTCCAGCAATATCACTGGCAAAGTACAACACTTTATGTTCATTTTTTAAGAGGAAATTGGGTTCATGAGTATATTGTAAATGTGGATTCCAAATCCACATGTGGTAAAAGCTTGGCATTTTGGTTTTTTGCATTTCTGTCAAATTTTTCTCTCATAGGCTCTTTGTCCTTTTGCTAGTTAGTGACCAGAGCCTATTTCTTCTTCACAGAGAGTGAAGCCATTGGTTGTTCACAGCTACTGGGAAGATGCTCTGTTCTAAAGACTTGTCTTGTACAAATCTTAAGACTTGTCTCTGCCCAGGTGATACATGTCTGAATGATGAGGAAGAAATAACCATAACAATGCAAGTGCTTCCAAGGCCACAGAGTTAGCAAGGGTGAGGGTTCTGCAGCTATAACAAAAATGAAGTATGTACAGAACAGTGTGAAGGCCAGTGCAGCTAGAGCCAAGGGAGCACAGGAGAGGGTGGTTGAGAGTGAAGTCTCCAAACGTGCCCTTCCACCGCCAGGAGGAAAGTACAAGGCTGCTGTATGTGTAGCTTCTTAGTAAGTCAGTACCAGGGGTAGATCTCAAGCAATTAACTTTCTGTTGGGCAAGTTTGTGTTCCTCATTTCTGTATGAAAAATGTGCTTCATAAAAATTTTGGTTATGCAAGAGGCAGAGCAGTAAGCTTGCAAAGCTCAAATAACACTCAGCTGAAGCAACGGTAGGAAGTTTGTGCAGATTTCACCCCATAGGCACAACACGCCTCCTCCCTGGAGGACACACAATGCTTCTTTACTGAGTGGGGGTTACGGAGCATTTACTGATTACACATACTACAGACCTAGGATAGAAACGGGTTATATCCAGGGATATTTTGCTTTTGTTTTTTCCTTCTTAAGTTCAGCATTGGGAAAGAGAAAGTAATATTAGAATGGAAAGAGTAGATTGGTGGAAAATTGTGGAAGACAGTAAGGTTCTATTAAATTAAGCATGGGTGTGTGAATTAACAATAATAATAATTAATAATAGCTGTTGAGGTAAATGTTAAGCATTGTATACAGATGGTCCCACCTATCCATGACAAGCATTTTATGAATTAAGTTTTAAAATTTCACTTTAGGGATGAGGAAACAGACACAGATATATTAAGTCATGTGTTAATGTGTAGCTTGTTAATAAGTTCAAATTTAGGTAGTTTTTCTCTAGAATCCCTGCTTTTAACAGCCATATTTAATGAGTATGGTCTTCATAAAATTCCCTGTGTTAGCTAAAATACTTATGTTTTATAACCTTCAATTTCTTCATCTCTTAAAATGAAGCTAATAATAGTACCCACGTCACAGAGTTGTTGTGAGAACTTGATGGGTTATTATTATATGAAGTATGTGGATCAATGTCTGCATAGAGAAAGCAGTTAAGAGCTGCTATGATTATTCTTGTTGTTAACCCATTGAGGGAAAGCAGAACCCCCACTTCTTCCATTCCTCCTACACATAAAACACCCTTTGATTTCCTCTTCTCTGCTATAATCTGGAAGTTTCAGGTCTGGACATGATTTTGTTCCTATTCCTGAAACCAGGCAATAAAAATCAGGCTGCTAATAGAAAATAAGATGGACTCAGCCAGCTGGCATCATTGAGTCCATTTCCCTGGCCAGTGAGTTTTTCCAGCATAGTTTGGCCCAATCCCGACGCTAGATTTTAACTGGTGCACTGAAAATCCTCTCAATTATTCAGTCTGCTTGGCCATGAACAAAGGTCCTAGATAATTTGTGTCAGTTTGAATTATGATACATTCTCCCAGCCCTTTGTGTGACCCAGCACAGATTCCTTGTGGGTCTGGGAGTCTGTCACCATGCAGCTCCTATTCTGATGGGAATATGTAGGAGCTGTACTGTCAACAATTTGACATGTCAGACTGAGACTAGAAAACTGTCCTGCCTCTTGAAAGGGCAGACAAGCCAGAATAAGTTCCAGAGCTCCTTCTTTGGGGCTTCCTCAGATGTGGTCACATTCATAGCCCTTAGTCCATGCTAATTCATGGCAAGCTTGGTGAAGGCTTTTAACCTAACCACCCACCAAAGAGCCAGTCAAACCACCTTGTCCTCACCAGTTCTTGTGGGCTCACTGTAAGTAAAGCCATGTTCCCTGGGAACTACCAGTTTTTAGAGATGTGATAGTCATACCTGAGTGAGGCCAGACAATGTCAACACTTGAGCTCTTCTAAAATAGTCCACACATATCTTTGTCCAGTCTCTTTACTGACTATGAAATATTAAAGCCTTAGGAAGCTTAAACCCTCCAAAAACCATTATAGAAATGGGCCCCAAATGGTGTTCCCTTCAGTATATGAATAATTATGAAATTATAAAATGAATATCATGAAATAATATACAGCCTACAAGGTTACAAATGGAAATAGTTTCAGGACAGGCTGGTCAGGATGGATCCCTCTAGGGTGGGGAGAATTTGAAGTAGAGAATTGGTATGTGTCCTGCCTCTAATCTCTTCCCATATCCTGTCAATTTTAATAGAATACTTTTGTGGCTCTGCAACTTCCCAGGGCATGAATCTGTAGGTTTCAAATATTTTTTTAGCAGAAACTTTAAAAAAATGAAGTAATAAGCAAATACCTGATAAAGAAAGCAATTATAAACTAGGAAGTACTTCTTTAAGTAGTTAAAATCCTTTACAGCAGGTGGAATATATTTCATTTGTTGCATCCTTGATACACACCTGTAGTCTTGGGCTCAGGGAGGCTTGGTTTAAAAGATTGCTATATTAGGTAACTGAAGCCCTTTCCACTTGAGCTCTAATAATTATGACTGTGTGACTAGTTTTAATGGCTATCATGGTGTAAGGGTTAATTTTAAGTATCAACTTGTGTGAGATAAAGGATACCCAGATAGTTGGTAAAGCATTATTTCTGGGTGTGCCTGTGAGGGTGTTTCCAGAAGAGACTGGCTTTCAAACAAGTAGACTGAGTAAAAAAGACCTGCCCTCATCCAACGTGGGTAGGCACCATCCAACTGCTTGATGTAGAAGAATGAAAAGGTGGAAGAAAGGCAAATTTTTACTCTTCTCTGGTGCTCGGATACCACTTTTCTCCCACCCTTGACCCTCAGTACATTAGGTTGTCTTGACTTCTCACTCCAGGACTTGTACCAGTGCACTCTTTCCCTCCCCTTCCTGTCCCTGATTTCTCGAGCCTTTGGTCTCAGACTAAGAGTTACACCATTGGCTCTCATGGTTCTCAGGCCTATGGACTTGGACTGAGCTCCATCGCAGGCTTTTCCCATTTCCAGTGGACAGATGGCCTATCCCGGGCCTTAGCATCCATAATCCCATGGATCAGTTCCCCAGCAAGGCTTCCCTTCCCACAATTTGTTCTCTTTCTCTGGATAAATATGAGTAATAGAAGTTAGCTGACTCAGACCATACTTAACCTTGTTTTTAGCTGGTAACTGTTCTCCTCTAGTTGGACTGTGCTAGTCTTCTGTGTTCTCCTGGCCTTTCCTGTCTCCTAGCTTTTCCCATGCTGTGTCCTCCACATAGAACCCCATGCTTTCTCCCACTGCTTAGTCAAACTTGGCCCCACATTTGTACAGCATTTTTCTCTTCCCTGTCATCACTGATTGGTCCTTTTTTTGAATTTCCATCAAACTTCAGGTCAACATAAATGAGTAATTATTTCTAATTTAACAATTTTGCCTACTCAAGGACTGTAAGGTTCTTGAGGGAGCAGCATGCCTTTTATTTCTTTTATCTCATTACTGTGCCTAGTAGAGTATTAGGTTTGCAGTTATTATTAGCAATGCATGACTAAATATATTATTTGTTTGTGTTGCTCTTGGTTTCTCGAGGTTTTGTAAAGTTTTCTCATCTTAGTGGTGAAAATAAAGCTCAATTCCCAGAATTCTGGGTGCAGTATCTATGATTCCTGTTGCTTTACCAAAAGACTATAACCTGTCATGCTACATGTCTACTCTTTGCAATGTGAAAAGTCAAATTCCAAAAAGTAGACATGTGTTGTAAGCATACTGTGATTTTCTGTATTTCTACTGGAAGCTTTTTAGAAGAAATTCTATGAATAAGGCAGTAATTACTGCCTTTCCCTAATTTAAGCATCTGGCATTTCCCCTTTTCAAAACTATTAGCTGCCATGAAATCAAGGCTGAGGCTAAAGAATCAGGCCTGAGGAAATGTCTGCTTGTGGGAAAAGGCAGCCGATTCCAGCCCACAATGCATCTTCAGAGCCAGGGTGCCCGGATATACCAGTGCCCCCCCCATGTGGGAAATGGAAGGATGCCAGCCATGAAAGCAGTGCAAGCTCCTCAGGGCAAAGAGGATTCTTGCAGAACCAATGGGCACAGCCCTGCTTGGAAGGTTTCCAGAGCAGAAGGAAGCTGTTCTAGTGGCAAGTGTCCTGTCAGAGTGGGCTGCTGTGAACATGGCCACAGAGAGCACGAACGCAGCAAATGTGCTAGGCTGCCTCTCATGTAAGTTTCTGCTGGCAAAGCGGGTGGCAACTTGCTGTATGTCAGCCTTAAACGCTCGCTTCAGTTGTAGTCTGACTCTGAAAGTGGGAGGAGCTGAAACTTCTTAAAATATGCGTCTTCTGGGGACATGATCTCTCGGAGTTTCTCACATTTCAGTCTTCATGGCTGTATCAGGATAATTAATAATGTTTCAAAATCGTAGATAATCAGGGCTCAACCCAAGCCTAAGATGGCTCAGGAGCCCGGCTCTGTACTATTGACAGGCTCTCTTGGTGACTCACAGGCAGAGCCATATCCCAGAACCACAGGTCAGTCCGCATGATTACTTTGATTCACTGTTGTATCCCACAGTGGATAATGGGGGATGGAGTGTATCTGGGGAACGTAATTCTGCATGCTTTCATAGCAAAAAGAAGCAATTGCAGTTTCATGTAGATAAGAATGAGGATCTCAATTTATCTTTTGAAATATCTGGAGCACCTGAGAAGAAGTGCCCTAATGGCGAACAATACTGAGGCTCCGTGAGGCTCTGAGTTGGTACTGAGCTATAGGAGCTGTGAGACTGCCAGTGTGAGAGCTCCCGGAACCACAGGTGCCTCAGCCACCAGCTTCCTCACAGATACAAGGTGGATAAGGAGCAGCCTGTGCCACACACCTTGTTCGCCACTCAAAGCAGACATGACACTCCTCCCTGTTAAACTTACAGAGGCCTTGGACCCTGAGCAGTCGGAGCTGTAACCAGGAATGAAGCCATGGACTGTACCTTCTTTGCCACTTTGGACAGTAATATCCTAGTCCAATGCTAAATTGCAATTGGACTTGCAGTTATCTATAAGGTACAGTTCAAAGAAAGGTGATGAGTCATATTCTCTTCTCTACCATCTTTTCCTAGTTGAACTCAGTCTTCCCTTGTACTTGAAATATCATTTATAGGATGGACTCTCCCAATTTTGTATGTGTACTGTAGAACTGTTTGTGAGCTCCAGACATATATAGACATTTAGAGGCTAAAGAAACACAAAAGGTCAGATTATTGAAACTCCCGTAAGACAGACAAGAAATTTCTTTGACTGAAAAGCTCTTTGAGAGTAGGACTGTTTATTTCTCTGGTGGTTGCCTGCCATGTATGGCTTAGGATCTGGCATATGGCAGGTACTGGGTAAAAATGCTCACTGATTTTATATGTTGTGTTTCCCTGTATATTCTTTTCTCTAAACTTTTGACATTTTTAGAGTACCTCTCACTACCATGTTGACTGCCCTGTTACTTTTCCCTTCAGTCTGGAAGGCTGCGGTATTGTTACACTGGTGGCTCCCAGGGAACCGTGGTTCCTGTATTTGCATCCTTGTGTCACCCCCACCGTCCCGGAGACCCAGTATGGACCTGAGGTTTGCTTTAACCAGTATCATGTAGTGGAAGTTATACTGTACCAATTTCAAGTTCGTCTTTAAGAAGGCATAGTAGCTTCTAGTTGCATGTTTGTGGGAGCCCTGGACTTCCATGTAAAAAGTTCTGCCATCTTGTTAAGGTAAGAGCCATGTGGGGCGAGAGGAGGGAGAGACAGAGGTTGAGACTCTATATAGGGAGGAAGCCCAACATTTCCAGGGTCTCAGCTGAGCCTGTTCCCATATTAGCTACCAGCTAAAAGTCTTAATATTCATGATCACTGGCGTGCCCAGGACTATGCAGATGAGCCGGATCAGCTTACAAGAATCAGAGCAAGTGAGATACTAGGCCACTAATATTGGGAGTGATCTATCACTGCAATAGAAATGGAGGTATGTGCCTTGACAGCACAGACCATGGAACAGGAACAGTTTTGAAATCCTACCTTGTTTCTAGCTTTACTGTGGTGCTTTGCTTTGTATTAAGGATGCCTAAGTACCAATTTCTTCGTTCCCTGGCAGTCAGGGCACAGCAGAGATACTTAGTTGTGACTTCAGTGTATTTGGATGGAAACTTTGAGCACCCTCAAACATAAGGATAAGCCAATTATCAGACAATAGGACTTCTGGTGTAACTTAAAACAGACAATACCCATCTCTTCTGCTCTAAGTAGCAGAATAAAAAATGTAAGTGGAAACTTTTAGGGAAAATTGTCATACCAAGATGTGGAGGTCAGGTGCAGAGCTCTGGGTCCCACTGGAGGAAAGAGGAAGAACAGCAAGGGCGGAATGACTAGTCTTTGCCACAGAGCATCACACTTTGTCTCAGCTTTCAGGACGGCTGTCCCAGCTTTCTGCTGTTCTGGTTTCAAAATATGAATGAAGATTCTTCCTGTCTTGGTGGGTTTTCCTTAGTGGCCGAGCTCCAGAGTAGGAGCTGGGCCATAGTGAGATGTTTCTTTTCAGGTAGAAAACGTTCTTAGGCAGTGCTGATTAGTGGGAAGGGTAAGGAGGTAGAGCTTTCTGTTGACAGAATGTTTGGACAGAGACAGGATGTTGAAGGCAGGAGCCAATGTTTCCCAAGGTTCTTTCTTAAAATACATTGATTTTGGCTTCAGGGCTTCTGACTCACTCCCAGGCCAGGCATTCAATCTTGGGGTGATTTTGAGTATATTCCCAAGAGTGCCTGGGGAGACCAGCTCATTCCCCACCTACAGTATCCACAGAAACATCTGCTTTAGCTTATTAGGAAGTCAAAACAACTAGCCATCCATCCATCATCTTTTCTGTTTAAGGACACATTCTTGTTTGCTGACGCAAGCCCCTCCCCTAGGAGTGACTCTGTGCTTGTGTGCTCCTGTAAAACTGTGAAATGACTTTGATGATCCCTTGAAGGGACTCTTACATCCTAGTTTATTTAACTTTCTCACAAGAATAGCAAAACTTCTATCTTAGGGAATCACAGAATGACTACTGATTCATTAGGTAAGCCATGAGTCCTCAGCACAAGAAGTTGAAAATGAGCTCTCAAAGCCAACTTAATGGTCTTCTGTCAGGTAACCTGGCAGGCGTTATAGAAAGCAGTCTGGACTGGAGTTAGCAGACCAAGTTTCAGCGCACAGTCCTGCTCACGCTATGTGACCTCAGGCAGGTACCTTGGTAGATCAGGGTCTCAGTTTCTCTTCCACAAAAATGGAACTGATAATATCTGTCTTGTCAGTTTTTCAGGGTTCATAGAGGTCAGTTCAATGGGGGTCACATTAGAGCATGAGATGTTTGCATTTACTCTTATCATAGCGGCACCGCTCAGCCATGCCGCCTGTCCTGGAATTCTCTCTGTGACAGGGAATTCACTGCTAGAGTCCCCCGCATTGTGGATCGCTCTGATTTATTTTGCATTCAAAGTGGTCTCCTTTTATAGTCTGTCAGTTTGTTCTTGTCCACTGGATGGAAACAAGTCCAGTTCCCTCCTGGGAGAACTGCTGTCAGATGGCTGGAAGTAATGCTGCTTTCATGATTCAGAGGCGTCTCTGTGTCTCTCCACTAAGCTAAGCCTTTTGTTCCTTTTGCTGTCATGATTATTGTTATACGAATTTGCCTTGGATAATTTACAAGCCTCAGTGTGTCTCGGGTAGTCCTGAAGGTAGTATTCAGGATGGCCTGAAAGAGGAAGGGTGAGGTGATGTTCACCTCCCTTCTTCTAAATGCTATGCCTCTATTAATGCAGCTGAGCCTTGAATTCGCTTTCTGGCAGCAACATCTCGAGGCAGCTCTTCCTCCATAATGCCACTTGCAAACATCTAACTTTCTCATTACCATCTCCCTCTTTCTAACTCATTTATGGAATGAGTCCCCCATTCAGCAACGCTCAGATCTCAGCAGGACTAACAGTCCATCTCCCACTTTCCCACTGCTCCTTATGCTTCCTTTCCTCGTTGTGCTCACATTCCTTCTTGTCTTTTTCTTTTTAATTTTAAAAGTAAAAGCACAAAAACATATTAACAAACAGACACAAAGTAGCATAAGAAATAGTACAATCAAAACTGATTTACAGACAATGTGACATGGACTCAACAATGGTTGTTGCTTTACCTATTGATATCTTCGAAGTGTATGTTCATGAACACAAATACAGACATGCGAAATTGGTCAAACAATTAATCATCTCAACAACAGGAAAAAAAAAGAAAGAAAAAAAAAAGAAACCAGAAAGCATTAACAAAGAGGCACAAAGTAGTACAATAACAGTAAGATCAGAATTGAATTATAGACAAAGCATCAGAAAACCAACAGTAGTTGCTGCTTTGCAAATTGATATCTTCAAAGTGTGTGCTCAGGATAACACATACAGACATACAAGATTGATCGAATAACCTGTCATCAACTATTTCTTAGCATTAAGTGATATAATACAATAGTAGAACCATGTTAGCCCTCCTGCACATATGTATCTACATATATACATACATACATTTTTGCCTCTTTCTGTTCTCCTTTCCCTCGTCCCAGCTGTTCCTTGCTTTTGAACAGATTTCCTTCATGTCTCTTAGTTTATATTCCCACCCTCAGGTTCTTATACCAGTGATACAGTACGTTGCCTGCTCATGTACTGCTGATTTATTTCACTTATGAGTATGGACTCCAGTTTTGACCACTTGCCTACAAAGTCCCCAAAACTGTCTTTCTTTATAGCTGAATAATATTCCATTATATAAAAATGCCACAATTTTTAAATCCAGTCTTCTGTGGATGGACACTTGGGTTGCTTCCACATTTTAGCTATTAAAAATTGCGCTGCTATAAACATGGGTGCACATATGTCCGAGTGATATGATGTTTTCAGATCTTCTGGGAAAATACCCAGAAGGGGAATAGCTGGTTTGAACGGAACCTCTAGACCTAGTTTGCTGAGAAATCTCCAAACTGCTCTCCACAGTGGTTGCACCAGTCTGCATTCCCACCAGCAGTGTAGTAGAGTCCCTATT
>PVLD010033773.1:0-13323 GCA_004027595.1 Dinomys branickii
ATTCCTCAGTGACCTCCAGACTTTCAATCTTGGGACCCTCCAGCTATCCAGCATGCAGATGGCCATTTTGCATTCTTCTACTTCCAATTCCTTAGGGGACATATATATTATAGTTTATATTAAATCTGTTCCTGTAGTGAGCCTTAACTGATACACCAGTATATTAGTCAGGATTATGCTTGAAATAAACAACTGCCTAATTATGTACAACTGCCTAACTAGTCAAGATTCTGCATAATAAGGGTAGGGGATATAGCTCAGTAGTGGAGAATTTGCCTGGCCTGCATGAGGCCCTGTCTTCACCCCCAGTAGAGAGAGAGAGAGAGAGAGAGAGAGAGAGAGAGAGAGAGAGATTGATTCTGTATAAAAAATGTTAGGGCTTGTGTCTAGATGTCCCCCCAAAGCCTCATGCAGTCACAAAGCTTTTTCAAAGGTTGCTGAATGTAGAGTGTGTGTTGCTTGAATTAAGGGTATGTGATTATTAAATCAGTCCACTGAATGGTTTAGCACTACCCTAATCCCAGCAGTCTGGGTAAGATAAAAGGGGAGAAAGATACTGTTCAAGTCTCTTGCTGCTTTTGCTGTCTTCTATCATCATGAACTGTTGCTCCTCTCTGCCATGTTCCCCCTGCCTTGGAGCCAGCCAATTATGGACTGAAACATCTACAAACTGTGAGCAAAATAAACCTTTCCCCTTTAACTTGTGGGTGTTGGGTGTTTTGTCTCAGCAACGAGAAAAGCAACTAAGACAATAAACAACTGTGAAACTTGGTGGTTTATAACAAACAATTAACATCCATTTCCAATTTGAAGATATAAGAATGAACTGTGACTTAGTTGGGCTCAGCTCCAAGTTTCAACTTGGGTTCAGGTTTATTCCACATTTCCCTTCATAGTGGGAGCAGCAACTACCCAGGTATGTTCTTCTCATAGCAGATGGCAGAAATTAAAAACGGAAAGAAGTGAGTGGGAATATGCAAAACCTCTTATGGCCCCAGCTGGGAACTACCATGTTTTGACTTCTACATATACTGTATTTCCTTGGCTGACACAAACCCCCTGGCCAAGACCAAAGCTAATGGATCAGAAATACGTAATCTGCTTCCTTTCCCAAGAGGAACTGCAAAGTCACATGACAAAGCATGTGGATATATAAATCCACCACAAGAAGGGAATTAAGAATTAGGAACAAATATCCAATGTACCATCCCATTGGCCACCGGCACAGCCAATGATGTCTAAGCCCTCCAGCTCCAATCAGCATGCTCCCCTCTGGCCATCAGTCATCAGTGAACCTTACCAGCCAGAGATCTAGCTCTTGGAGAATGGGCTGCTGAATGTCTGGGAGGAAATACTCTGCTATTGGCCAGCCACCGCAAGACAAAACTGAGTTGGCATCAGTAGTTCTGAATCAGATGGGCATTTGCAGAGAGTCCACCTTCATCTATATTCAGGACAGCAAGAGAGCTGTCTTCAGATTCCAAAGACTTATTCACCCTGATGCAGCCCTAAATGATTCACAACAGTCTTTAGGTTCCATAGTAAGCAGATTTCTCAGCTCTTTTCACAAGTTCTCATATAAGAGATCCAATAGAAAACTGTGGAAGTTTCCCACAGTGACAGGTCCAGAAAGTCTGGTGGAGTTATTGACTGACAGAAATGCAAACAACCAGACTTCCATCAACAGAAAGCAAGAGTTTTGTCTCTCGCTCAAAATCCATTGAGTCCTCTTGAAATCTGATCTTTATTCTTGCTTGCATGAAGATGCACATCCAAGTCTGAGTCAGGAAAATCACCAACCCGCCCTCCTCAGAGATGGCCAAGCCCCTGTGGGTATTCTCTTCCTTGTTCTCATTTTGACCCTTAGAATTATGGGTTGTAATGGAAATGTTGGCACAATCTGAAGTCTAGCAGCAGACTGTACAAGGGGGCCTCACATCTGTAATTTTTATTTTTTTACACGCAAGCTGCCAACATATATACCCATAATGTAAACTTGCTTACTTTGGGTTTATAAATTGGGTGTTTTTGGCAACTCTAGGACCTGCAGGGAAATCACTCTGTTATTAACAACTCAGTTTATTTAATGAGCCCTTAGTGAAAGAAAGGACAGAAGGGAAGAAACAGCTAACTTGTATCTTTCTTCCAAGCTTCAACCCAAGAAATATACCTCCTTCACGGGGCAGGAGGTCTCTGCCGTGGACAGTCATTCAGCGTAACAGTCATTCAGCATGACTGCGAGAAGCCATCACCGGCTCGTTCCAAGCTGAACGGCAGCTACGACTTCATCCAGCTGCCTCGCTTTCAGACCAGACAGTCGGATGAGCTTGCTGGCAGGAGAGGGGGAGAAAGGCTCCCACAAACCAGCTGCTGGCTGTGGGCCAACCTGGTCATCTCTCAAGAGCGACACAGGCTTAGAGCTACTCCTGGAGAAAAGGCTGTCTCCAAAGGATAGGAAGTGAGCTCAAGCAGGAAATAAGACTCACCCAGAGATGTGAGTCGTTTGTGTGGTTGCTTTAATTAATATCCTCTCTGGAAGCCATTCCAGGATATTCTGTTGATAAAAATTGAATTTTTAAAATGGTATAAGATGAAGTGACTGAATAGCAACTTTCCCTTGAAGAGGAAATGGAGATTTAAAAATGGAAATATGCAGAGGAAGTCTTTGCCTCAGAGACAAAATGTCACTGATAACTAACAATGGACATTGTAGGTGACCATCATACTGAGTTTCACCCAGACTGTCCTAGACGAATGAATCCTACTGATTCATTAATCTCTTTGATTTATTCATTCACATTTTAGAATATTTAACATTTTAGAATGTATAAGAATCTTACGTTAAATGTTATATAGATATATTGAAATAATGTTCTTCACACACATAAAATAATAAAAAGGAATGCTTCCTTCCTTGATCACACTGTACTAGCGATTTAGCCCCTAACCTAGTGGCTTAAAACATTTATCACCTCCCACTTTCTCAGGTCAGAAATATGGAGTGGTTTTGCTGGATCCTCTGCTCAGGATGTCTCACAAGACCAGAACCAAGGTGTTACCCAGAGCTGTGTTTCATCTGAAGGCTCTCCTGAAGATGCTGTGCTTCCAAACTCACCCACACAGTTGTTGACAGAATTTAGGTTTTCACAGCTTATTGGACTGATCATTTCCAGTAGTCAGCTAATTGGCTAGAGGCTTCTTTTAGAGCTTTGCCAAATGGGCCCCTTCACAGGACAGCTTACAGCATGGCAGCTTACTTTCCCAAAGGCAAAGATTCTGATAAAAGCAAGTGTATAAGAGATCACAAACGGGAGGTCAGTCTTTCTGTAATCTCATCTCAGAAGTGATACCCCATCACTTTTGCTGTATTCTAATTATTAGAAGCAAACCATTAAGTCAACTTCCATTCATGGGAGTGAACACTGGAAGGCAGAGACCACTGTGGAGCATTTCCGAGGCTGGCCAGCCCGGATATTTTAGCCCTATAATAAAGTGCGGCTGGGGTATGAGATGTAGCTCCATGGTGGTGTGCTTGCTTAGCATGTAGGAGGCTTGGGTTCAATCACCAGCACTGGGCACGGGGGTGGGGAGTGTGCATTGAGATAAAGAAAATATTCAAGAATAATATAAGAGTGTTAGAACTTGGAACATAGATACATTATAAGCTATTGAACTGGGTAACTTATTTATAAGGCTCTCATTATTCCAACAATTCCATCTTTACTAAAACTATTTTGCGAAAATGGGGCCAGAGACATAGCTCAGTGGCAAAAGTGCCTGCCTAGCAAGTGCAAGGTCCTGAGTTCAATTCCTGGTACAAAAAAAAAAAACTAGTGTTTAGGGGTTGAGGATATAGTTCAGTGGCATAAGCACCTGTCTGGCAAGTACAAGGTCCTTAGTTTGATCCCCAGTACCACAAAACAAAAAAAAAAACATATTTTGCAAATCAATTGCATGTGTCTGTGTCTATGTGTATTACTGGGGATTGAACCCAGGGCGTTTGTACTGAGCTACATTCCAACCTCTTTTTGTTTCTTGCTTTTTTTTTTTTGACACAGGGTGTCACTGAGTTACTAAATTGCTGGGGTAGGCTCAAACTTATGATTCTTCTGCCTCGCCATGCCCAGCTTGTAAATCAATTTTTAAAATTATTCCTCAGAGTTGATCTCAGTACCTGTGGCACATTTTGCACACTCTCGCATTATTTTCTCATCACAAGTGGGTCTGAATGATGGAGGAGTGAAGAGCCATCCCAGTAAGATTGGTGATCACAGTTGTACTGCTTTTAGTGCTCGCTTTTGGAAACATGAAATTAAAAAGTCAGTTTCTTTATGTGGTTCATAAATTGGCCTAGAAGGCAGTGCCTGAAAAAGAGTTATTTTGATTTAACCATCATTTGGATGGTTAAAATCTGATATTCTTCTCAAGAGTTGCAGTCCAAACCCTTCCTAGCCACCATGCCTGGCTGAAGAAACCATTCTGAGTCATGGAAACAGCACTGCCGTGCTCCCAGTGACACCCTTCTGAGTCGAGTCCGTATTTACCTTCATAAAACTACAGTCACAAGATGATCCGAGCAAATATTTTCATTTCTAGGTTCCTTTCTACAGCATTTCACTTTGATGGTGACCCCTTCTGATCTTTGGTAACCAGAACCTCTTACTTTTTGATGGTAAACTCTCATAATGGTGGCCTCTAATGAGGTATATCTCCCCGTATTTATGGTCTTGTGTAGTCCTCTCCCATAATGCCTAAGAGTTTGACTATGTGTCATTTGACCTGTTTTGGTCAGTAGGATATCAGCAGAGACTTAAATATTTAAATGCTTTTTTTTTGAGACAAGGTTTCATTATGCAATTCAGGCTGACCTTGAACTCACTTTGTAGCTCCGGCTGGCCTCAAATTCACAGCGATCCTCCTACCTCAGCCTCCTGAGTGCTTGGATTACAGGTCTGCACTATCATGCCTGGAGGGTTAAATGCTTGTACAGTGGAACACATCCTTCTAGAACACTCAGGAAGTCCACCCCTATGCTATGAAGCCAACATTAGCTCCTAAGAGTTGAGAAGCCACATGTAGGTCAGCTTGGATGTTTCTAGTCCACCTAAGCTCCAGAAGAATGAAGCCTGTAAATGACCTCAACTGTATGAAATAGGGCACAAGGTGGCCCCAGCCGAGCCCTGTCAGCTCAGAGAAGCATAGGAAATCACACATCATTGTTTTAATACCAAGTTTTTGAACTACCTTGTTATGTGGCAGGAGATAACTGCAGCACTCTGCCTTCCCTTCTGTAACAGCAAACCAGGAAGGTGGAAGACATCAATCTGCACACCTGAGAACCGATTGTCTGGCTGTAGACGGTCAGTCGGAAGGCCCTCAGACTATTGTTTCAGCCAGCGATTGCTGCCTCATTTCACGGTGTGCACTGAAAGGTTGGGTCATGTGGGGAAGAACTGAAATGAAAAGAGGGCTGGTGTATTTAGGGCTCCCTTCTGGGGCACAGCCAGCAAGAGGGGAGCTTTCATCACTTGATTCATTCTTTACCTGGCCCACCTTTTACTTCCCTTAACATTCACTCAATCTTTTCATGCATTTATTTTTTTAAACTGATTGATTGATTGACTGATTTTGATTGCACTATGCAGGATTGAGGCACGTCCTTCACACGCCCCTATATTCCCAGCCTTTTTTTCTTTTTTTATTTTGAGACAAGGTCCCAGTCGTTAAGTTGCTCAGGCTGGGCTCCAACTCGTTGTCCTCCTGCCTCAGCCTCCCAGAGTGTTGTGATCACAAGTGTGCACCACCACTCCCAGCCTTTTCATCTATTTAGTCCTGTGGGGGTTTTTCCCTTCTTTTCTTTTAGTTTCAGTGCTAAGGATGGACTCCAAGTGCCTCACACCTGCTGAGCACATGTTCTACCCCTGAGCCACCCCCAAACCCACTGAATATTTTCTATTGCATTAAAAGATAGAACACTTTCCTCTTCTGGGTGTACGTTTCTCCTTTCTTCTCTGTGCCCTGAGGCTGACACCTATAGGACTGCATCACCTGGCTCACCTGACCTGTGGTTTCTGGTTGGGTTGGGGCAAAGTAAGGTAAAGACAGCCAATGCAAGGTTTGCAGGAGAGAGGTCAGGAAACAGACACCCCCATCCTACCTCCCTGAAAGCCGCAGCTGTTTTTGTCACCTGGTAGCCCCTCACCCCCAGCTATTGCTCTCTGAGTGTTAGTAAAAACACCCTGCCCCTCTAATCCATGGGTGGTAATGTCTTCCCACCTTTCTTAGTCCCTGGGGTGTATCACCAACCTTGTTGGTTTCCCCAGCCCTGTTCACAATTCTAGAAACAGTAGTTTCTCTTTGATCTTATAAATAAAACACACGCCTAACTGCTAATAATACCTTCTCACCTATCTGTAGCTGAGTCGGTACCATTCCAGCCAGAAGGGAAGGAGTGTAATGAGGTAGAAAGGGTGAAATGATTCCTTCGTCATGTTACAAGGGGTAAAGAGGATGTACCTCTGTCCCTGAGAGGGAGTCCCCAGAACCGGGCAGTGAGTGGCGTTTATAGTTCTGCCTGAACCCTGTCAGCTGAGGAGTGTGCCCTCCCAAGAAGCTCCAGTGGCCTGGGAGCAGCAAGAGTTCACTCTACCTCAGCTGAGGCAGCAACAGCAGCAGACGGAGGGGACAGGATTCTCAGGGGGCGGCAAGGAGTCTGGGACAGATGACAGCCAGGCAAGGGCAGTCTGGCTGACACCATGCAAGGCCTTCAGGTATCCAAGATGACAGACCATCAGCAACTCCCAGAGTGTGGGGAACAGTCAACACAAATAGAAGATGCCAGGCCCCTTGCCAGCCCGGCTCTTAGGTCACTTTAAATTTGATTTTGAAAAAGAAGATGCGGCAAGACTGGGTCCCCGAGGGTTACACAGCAGATTTTGCAGAACTACTTCGTACTGACAATGTTTTCCACTATGGAAACATGTATGGTTTTATTTAAAAGTGCTTTGCCCATGAAATAAGATTTGACAAACACATAGCAAGTCATCTAGAGTCTGCTCTGGAAGACACAGGCCAATGTAGAATAAGAAGGTATAAATTATAAGCTCAGTTGAGATCGATGATATAATCAGGCCCAGCCATAGGTGGTTAATGGAAAAAAGACAAGTTCAATTTCTGGAGGTGTTTTTGCCATGTTTTTCATTTATAACACCTGGAGTCACATAGGACATTTGAAAGCATTTAGTTAAATGTTAGGATAACTGAGCAAATAATACCTCTGGAATATTCTTTCTCTCTCCAAAAATGTATCTCTAGAAACACAGCCTCATCCTCCCGATGTACATCTTAGCAAAAAAACCCTGGGCCTGAATGTCTGTTATGCTGTATCTATGAACTCTTGAATAGCGATTTTTAAAGAAATTTCATACTACAGATTAGAACTTCCTGGACAAAGGAAACAAGATTTTAAATATGTAGTAATAGCAAGAGCTGTGATCAAAATATACAGTGACTATTTTTAAACTTTTGTAATTAAAATAAAAGACATTGCCATGTTCCCCCTCAAAATACTCCCCCTTGCTTCAAACACACTTGATTCCATCATTCTTCCCATTTTCTGAAGCAGTTCTGGAAGTTTTTTGTCATGTTTTATGAAGTATGATCAAAAAGGCCATGAACGCTGCTCCCAAGGGCCACGCCCTGGAAAGGCAGGTTCCCCAAACATGTTAGTGTGTTCTCACGCACCGTGTCCACTGGGCCTGGCACTGGGCAACTTCTGGCTCCTCCCCAAAATCAAAATGACCATGAAAGATGAATGCTGTGAATCAATTCAGGACACCAAGTCGGCCACCACAGTGCAACTGAAGTGGACTTCCAGAACTGCTTCAGAAAGTGGCAAGCACGATGAGATAAATGTGTTCAAAGCGAAGGAGAGCATCGCGAGGGGAATCGTGGTAATGTGTCTTACTGTAACACACTTTAAAAATTTAAACATTCACCGTACTTTCCCATCACACTGTGCATTGCCACAGATCAGACACTGTACATGCCTTTTCCCCTTTAATCCATATAGCAGTTCTAGGCAGCACATAACATTACTTCCGTTTTACAAACAAAGCACGTGAGATGTAGAGAGGTTCTGTCAACCTCTCCTCATCAGAAAGGGGTGAGGCTGAGGTTTCAGTCCAAATTGAGACTTTTTCAACTACCCTAAGCTGCATAGGCATGGGATCGAATAATTGGCATTTTTGGAAGGTTCACTTATGTAAATTTTTAAAGTATTTTATTTTGAAATGTTCCCACTAAGTTTTTTTTACTGATATTAATACCCATGCTGTACGGGTTTAACAATGACTTAAAAAAAAAAAAAGGAGTGGAGATTGAACCCAGGTAGCACTGAACTACATCTCCAGTCCTTTTTATTATTTTTTTAAAAATTTGTGAGACAGGGTCTTGCTAACCTATCCTGGCTTACCATGCTCCTTCCTCAGCCTCCCAAGAAGCTGGGATTATAGGCATGTGCCACTGCACCTGCCCTGACTACTCCCCCGACCCTGCCTACTGTTGGAACCCAGGGCTTCCTACATACTAAAAGTGGGCTCTAGCCCTAAGCTACACCCCAGCCCACAGCAACTTCATTAGGAGGAAAAGAGTATATTTGGGGGCCCAGTCTACAGGTGAGTTGGGCAATCCAACCACTTCTCTACTTTCTCCGTCTATTCCTTGATGGCTTTTACAAAGGGTCACTTTTGAGTCACGTCAATTAGTTTTGAGAAGTACTTTCAGTGCCTGTGCACCAAAGAATGAACATCTAAATCTACAAAGAAAACATGGTTTATATATTCATGCAAGATTCTAAAACATTTGCTAAGAATTCTAGAACCAAAAGCTTCTTTTCTTGCTAAAAAGCATATGGAGAAAATTTGAAGATGCTAATTTGCATTGAATATGAAAAATAGCTAACCTCCCAGGAGGCTGTGAGCTAGGTTGAAAGTATCTTCTCTGCGTCTCAGATGGAGCTGACTCTGTTCTAACCTGTTGTGCCCACCATGGGACTAGAACTTGGTCTTTCTTTTGCATCCTCCTTTCTAGGGACATGGAGCGACATCATCCACAGGACTCAAGGAAACTGACCCAGAGTGCTCCAAGCGTATAAATCTGTACCAGACCAGTAAGTGAGAGGGAATAAAAAGGAGATCAGATGACTGGAAGTGACAATATATCAAACGCTAAACCTAGCTCACCCTTGGTTTATTTCCTAAATGGCCATACCCCATGACCCCATGACCTTTTCTTGGAAATTGGGTCACTATGGCAAGGCAGGTTTTGAATCTATTGTTTACTCATCTCTTTCTCACACACACCCCATCCTGGGAGAGAGACTGAGGGCTTCCTGCTTGCTGAGCAAGTGTTGTATCACCAAACTATAGCCTCAGTCCATCTCCAAGAATGTTTTGAACAGGTTGCCCAAATCTGGGCAGCGGGATTCTGCCTCGGAAAAGGAGATGCTAGCCTCTTTTGGGCCCCTTAAAGTAGATGTAAGCAGAGATTTTGTTACTCACATAAATCAAACTGCAGGTATGAAAATGAAGCTGTGGGAGTCTAGGTGTGTGTTAATAAGCACTTCTGTCTGAGGAAAATAGTGCCAATTTCTTTTTTAGCCTATCTTTGACTTTAAAAACTGCTAACGTGGGAAAACTCACAGGATGCTGGCATGTGTGAATGTAGCAGGATTCACAGGCGAAAGAGACCAGGGTGATGAATCTCTTGCAGTGGGTCCTGCCCCATTGTTCACGTCCAGCCCCCTTTCTGCTCAAGAGCAGCTGCCTGTAGGTGATGGAGAATAACAGGAAAACTACGTTCAGTTCTAAGTGAGAAGCAGGATTAAAGTCACATCACACATAGATATCTGGAGTGGTATGGTCTCTCGAATTAGTATCCAGTGGTGAGTATCAGCTTCAGGGTCCTGAAGAGATTTTTTCCAGGTGCTTGATGTTCTGAACAAAAAAACTGGACAAAACAGGTGGAAAAGGCAGCAAGGATTTACATTTATTGAAGGTGGAAAAAAATACACTTTGCAGAGACAAGCCCAGCGAACAGACTCACAGCAGCCAACAGGATAGGCGGAGCTCTTTTGTCTAAGGAATTCCTGAGTTGCTTCTCCCCCAAGCAAACAAAGCACTTCGGATAGATGTCCTATGAGAAACTCACTTGGCCTGGTGTCAGATTTAAGCTGTCCTATCAATGGCTTCCTTGGTTTCACACTAGATGTAAATGAAAAAATAAAAATGGCACTTTTCTGATTAGTCCCAGGTAAAGGGTTCAGGAATTGCATAGTCATCCTGGATTCTGTGATCTGTGCATGTGATCTGGACCTCCGTGACTGACAGGATCTTCACAGCTGTTTACCCAGTTTGCCTTGGCCTAATTTCCTACCTCAGTTTTAGTCAATGTTCAAAAGTGGGTCTCCAAAAAATAAAAAACCCTGATCTGTGGCTGCTGCCCATTTCTATGGTATAAATTCTCTCACTATAGTCAATTTTAAGCTGCCAACTAGACCCCCACTGAACCCAGAGTTGGGAAGACTGGGAAGCTGCCTCCAGCGCCCTACTGAGCATGACCCTTCCCTCTTCCAGCCTCAAGGCCTCCACTTGAGTAGGGCATTTCTCTGAGCGATGATTTGAAACTGACTAGTTTCTGTTTTCAAAGAAAAAGAGCAGATCAATCCTTTGGAATTGTCTCACACTGGCTTCTCTACCTCAGACACATTCTCCTCATCCAGCTGCACCTTGTTTATCCTTCAGGTCAGTGTAGAAGGCTTCCTACAACCACAACCCCAAATCAAGGAAGAGTGACCTCCCACACGTCTGCGGCGCCTGCTTGCTAAGGTTTGGATATGGTTTGAGTGTGTCTCCCAAAGGGTCACGTGTTGAAATTTAATCCTCCTTGTGAGGTATTGAGAAGGTGGAAACTTAATCTGACTATGGCGTCAAAAGGACCTTTGGGAGGTGATTAGGATTAAATAGGATCACCAGGGTGGAGCACCCATGTTTGAGCCCCAGTGCTTTTACAAGGAGAGGGAGAGAAGCCGGAGCATGCACACACGCGCATGCACACACTCACACACATGCACACACGCACCCATGCAGAGGCATGCCTCGTGTCATTCACTGTGTGACACCCCGTGCCACTTCAGAACTTCTTGCAAGAAGGCCATCACCAGATGCAGCTCCTTAACTTTGGGCTCTAGAAACATGAGCCAAAATAAATTTCTTTTCTTTATAACTTACCCAGCCTGTACTATTGCTATTAGCAACATGCCAATATGCTGCCCCAATAACATGCTGCCTTGAGAGTCAGTTTACTGCTCTGAGGGCTCCTTGAGAGCAGGGTCTGGGTCCTCTTCACTGTTTTATCTCTAGTACTTAGCACACTGCCTAGCACTGAGTAGGGATTAATAAATGCTTAGGTGTTGACTGGATCTGGGAGGGAGGGAAAGAGTGAGAGATGGACCTCGAATTACAATCCTTGAGCTGCCTCTACTAAGAAACGCAGCTAAGCATTTGATGGAGTCTCAAAAACACTGTTGTAGTTTGAAATGTGTTAATTTATTTTATCACTGACTATAAATCATTTATTAGCTACCTAGCATTTCCGTAAGGACTGCCTAAAATAGCTTGGGACTGAGACTGCAAGGTTGGAACTCGCTTCCTTCACTTACAAGCTCTGTAAATTTGAGACCAGCTCCATATTTTCTCTGTGCTTTTAATTTATTCTTTTGCATAATACACAGAATTGCAACACCGTAGTGTGGAGCTGACACAGGAAAGGAAGAAACATGGTGTGTTCAGTACAGAGCTGAGAGTTGGGCTTGCAATCAGGTTTTTTTTTTTTTTATTTTTACTGTTATTGGACGTGTTTGCAGTACATAATGATTACATCCCTCGGGGGGAATTGGTAATGTACATAACACAGTAAGTGCTAACCAGCACTGACAACTTGTTGTTCTCTTATTTTCTATCAACTGATTTGTTTAACGAAAAAAAGAATGAGTTTACCAAGCCATAAACACCTAATTCCAGAATGTCTGGTACATAAGAACAGTGAGTGAGATGTTTCTTACCTTTCCCTCCGCCTACCCAGCCTTGATGATTGCTCCTTTGAGTAACTCCAGTGACTTAGATAAGCGCCAGGTGTCAATGGTACGTGTAACCACTTCCCTTCTTGCCTCAGAGATTATCATGCACATTTCAATTAATTCCACCTCGGGCAATTTTGCTTCCTTTCTTTGTTCTCTTTGCGTTGTCTCTTTCTGCTATTTCATAGAATCTCGTTTTATTCTCCCATCTTTCCTATTTTTTCCTCTCCCATTTGTGAGCTCCCCATAACCCCTTCACACCAGTCATACAGTGACCTGAGGGAGAGAGAAGGTGAAATAAAGCGAAAGAGAAAATTGTGATAATTAACCTCTGGAGTCCTCCAAACAAACCTGAGAAACCGCCAATCACCCTTTACCTTTTACTCTTCCAAGCATGCTTCCCCCTAAACACCAGCAATGTAAATCATTAAAAAACAAAATATGTAATTTTAAATGTTTTCCTTGATAAGTCATTTTGCAACAGCTTCGTTTCCAACTAAATGTGTATTATTTGTGCTAGTAATATTCCCTATTAAAATTTTTCTGCTAAAAATATTTCAATATAATTCCAACTGAACTGTACATTATAGGGTGAGGTGCAGAATAATCTGGAAACTTGAGTAGCTCAATAACATTGTTTCTATTGGAGAATATGTTACAGTACATACCATGTTATGGCTTTTGTCTAGATACCTCCCCAAAGCCCCATGCAGTCATAGGTGGAGCTTTTTCAGAGGTGGCTGGATCTACACAGTGTGACACTGGGATGGATTCACAGGGCAATGCTAGGATCAAGGGGGCTAGGACTAAGGATGTGAATGCTAGCAACCCTAAGTAGCCTGGAGAAGATATAAGGGATACAAAGAGCTGTGGTTGCCCCTGTTGCTTTGTTACCTTCTGCCCACCATGAACTGTTTCTCCTCTGGATGCCTGTCTGCTGTGCCACCCTTGCTTGGAGCCAGCTAAAACCCTACAAACTGAGCTTAATAAACCTTTCTCATTTTAACTTGTAGATGTTGAGTATTTTACTTCAGCAATAAAAGGAAGGTAACTAAGATATCCCATTTCTGAATTTAGGATATGTCTACCTATGTTGTTGATCAAGTAGTTTATGTCATGGGTTTCTTTTGTTAGGAGATATGGGACAAGGGTGTGGCTCTAGAGCAGGCCAGTGTAATCCAGGCTCT
>PVLD010033774.1:0-13322 GCA_004027595.1 Dinomys branickii
CTAGACGGTGGGTAGGTGGATGTGTGGAGAGGACCAGCCGGAGGACCAGTACTTGGGCACCAGGGGGCTGGCTGCTCCAGCAGTGGTGAGGCAGCCGGAAGACAGAAGAGAATGCTTGAAGCTGTAAAAGGAGCTGTTCCTACCCCACCACACACATGCAGCATCCTGTCTCCGCCCGAGCGTGGAACCTCCAGGGAATGTTAAGACTGGGCTAGGTGATGAGGGGAGGGTTGAGCTGTTTTCAGTTTCCTCAAACCTCTTTCCTCATTCTTTCCCCCATCCCATTTAAGTCTAGGGCTGAGGCCTACCATCTTCATAAATAGCACCGTCTTGTGTAATCTGGAGTTGGGCCTGTAGCATGGGGTCAATCTTTTAGGAGCTGAGTTTCAGAGTTCAGAGGGAGCGATTTCTGGGCTTACCCTAGTAGCCTGCTAATTTGGACAAAGACGGACAAATGGAGCACAGTAGCGCTCTGAAAGGAGCTGTAAGCCTGAAATAAATTGTATTTAAAAAACAAAACAAAACAAAACAACAAAGAGTATCCATTGTCCCCCATTCCCTGTCCTGCCCAGTGGCCCTGCCATGGGTCTGGACGATAGAACACCGGGTAGCCTTGGGACTGATAGAAGCTATAAACCATGGGAGAGGCAGGAGGGCTCTAGTTACCGCCCCATGTGGAGTCACACGTGAAGACATTGAGGAGGCAAGGAGGGGTCCGGGCCCCAGGGTCAGTGGCTTAGCTGGCACTCGAATCCAGGTCTTCCACCTCTGTTGCTTTTGGGGAGAACTGGGTAGAGGCAGGATCTGTGGGGGATGGGGTAAAAAAAGCCTAATTTTTCAGGTGGGTCTAGCAGTAGCTCCCACCTTCCCTGGGGACAGGGTTTTTTTTTTAAAAAATGAACATCGCTGTATGAATATTTTTAAAAAGCCCACGTTTTGTGAAAAGATGAATTAAAAAACCCAAGACCCAGCATTCAGGATTGAAAGTGCCCGTGATGGGAGTTCAAGTATTGATTGAGCTGGGAGGGAGGGGTCTGGAACCCCCATTGGACATGGGCAGCTAGAATGTGGAGCTGGGGCTCCCAGGGCCCCCCACCAACCCTCTAGGTCTTATCCCGGGTCTGGGGGGCCTCAGGCGGCTCAGCAGTGGCACCTGAAGCTGCCACTGTGGCCTCTTCCATCTCCCTGTCCTCAGACAGTGTGGGCCCTGGGCAGAACGTGTCCCCACGGCCTGCCCGGCCAAGCACAGCCATCCAGCGCCGCTGGAGCTCTTCTGTCTCAGGGCTGAAGTACCAGCTTAGGTGGCTCTGGGTGATCTTGAAGACGTGCCTTCTGTCAGGTCTCTCCCCTGCTTCAGGAGGCCCCACCTCGAAGCCAATGAGGGGCAGGCTGCGCTGCGCTTTCACATCCTAAAGAGGAGGGACAGAGTTGGGGTCACCTTCCCTTCCGTTCCAGCTTCTAATGATTTCGCATTTGCTCTCCTATCTTTCTTCCTTGCTCAAGAACATTCCGTGGCTTAATAAGAAAATGTCTGAACTGGGGCTAGAATGCAGGCTGGTTCAAATACCATCTTCCACATCCAGAACCAGGTGAGCCAGTCTCAACACTTTCAGGCCTTTTCTCATGGCTACTGCTCCTGTCTGTCCTTCCCTACTCATAATTAGACCTAGCAGGGCCCTGCTTTCATTCCTGTTTTCTGCAAGTGCAGCTGCCCCAACTCATCTGTTTGCCCCGCATGCTTTAGTATACAGTCACTCCTCGTGTCTGTCTAGTCTTTGTCATACAGGGTAGTGGTTTTGATTTCCCCTGAGGTAGAGCTGGGCCTTCTCTATCCCGCAGAGTCATGCAAGGGTCAAGGACTGGAGGGAAGCGAGGCTTTCCCAGTTGGCTGAAAGGATGCACGGGAACAGAATACATACCTGAGGGGCCCCGTAGATGTACAGCACCAAGGGTTCGTTCTCGGGGACCACGAACCATGCCTTGTGCCATCCTTTCCCGCCCTTCTCCATGTAGTGTAGGAAGCTGCAGATGATGCTGTTCTCTGCAGCCACAGAGGCCTGTTTCTGTGGCCGGAGACAGGGGGGTGAGCACACTGAGAAGGCCCGCCCAGCCGCTCCTGGCTTCACTGGTGTCTGCATGCGGAGAGCTGTTTCCATGTGTCAGGTGAAGACAGACTGATGTCACAGCTCATTCACCCCTCAGCTTTTCTCCCCTTTCCTCACACGCCCACTGTCTACACTAAGTGAGACGCAATCTAGCATTCTGATTGAAAGGGAAGGGCGGGTGGTTCATGCAGAGTCCTAATTCTAGATGAACATGTACAGACTTGGAAGGAGAGCGCAGAGGGCTGCTGTGAGGATTAAATAAATTCTTATATCCAAAGCATTTGGAAGAGTTTTTGGCACAGAGTAAGCACTCTTTAAGTGTTAAATAAATACCTACATTTGTTTAAAATAAGCCCCAAAATGTACGCATGCACATGTTCCTGGAAAGAGGAAGGAACAGCGTTACAGAGCTAACTTGTAGGCAAAAGGAATGTAGTTTTATTATTTTTTGTTTATCTGATCCTACTTAGCCTACAAAAGGCAATTTGTTAACTTAAAAATAGCCTAGAGCCAGGCAGTGTAGCCCCAGTTACTGGGGAGGCTGCAGCGGGAGGATTGCTCAAGCCTGAGTTGAAGGCAACGTAGCAAGACCTGATCTCAAAAACAAACTAGCTGAGCATAGTGGTACATGCCTGTAATCTTCGTGCTCTGAGAAGTTGAGGTAGGAGGATTTCAAGTTTGACCCAGCCTGGACAACTTAGTAAGACCCTATCTCAAAATAAAAAAGAGGCCAGGCATGGTGGCGCATGATTGTAACCCCAGCACTTGGGAGGCTGAGACAGGAGGATTATTGCAAGTTCGAGACCAGCCTGGGCTACAAAGTGAGCTCAAGGCCAGCCTGAACTGCAAAGTGAGACCCTGTCTCAAAAAGACAAAAAAAAAAAAAATTAAAAAATAAAAATAAAAAAGTTTAAAAAAAAGTGATGAAGACGTAGCTCAATGCAGAGACTGCGGGTTCAATCTCCAGTAGTGGGGGGCCATTTTTATTTTTTATTTATTTATTTTATTTAAAGAGAACAGAAACCAGAACAAAAGCAAAACAACCCAAAAACTATAAAAATGAGCTGGGCATGGTGGCACAATCGCAGCACACCCGGAGGCTGAGGCAGGAGGATGCGAGTTGGAGACCAGCCTGGGCTACAAAGTGAGCTCAAGGCCAGCCTGAACTGCATAGACAAACACTGTCTCAAAAACACAATAAATAAACTATGAAAAATGATACAGAATTTCAAAACAAGATGATAGGAAATCAACAATTGTTGTATTACTGTTATCTTCAGAGCAGTTGCTCAGATTACCAGATATAGGTATGCAAGATTGATCAGACAGGGTATCAGTATGTACTTCAGCCAGGCCTTGAACTATATAGCTCTAGGCTAGCCTTGAAGTCATAGCGATCTTCCTGCCTCAGCCTCCTGAGTGCTGGATTTACAGGCATGTGCCACCATGCATGGCAAAATATTTTTTAAAAACCAAAAAAACCAAAACCTTAGCTTTACCACTCATTGACTGGGTAACTTAGGCAAATAACCTCTCTGGGAATCATTTTCCTGCTTGATAAACTGTGGATAATAATAGCATGGGTACATTACTTACTGTGAGGACTATTTGCGTAAAGCACTTAAATAAAATTACTACCTTTCCTTCACTCTTACATTCATTTTACTCAAAGTCTGGGACAAAGTATCAGTGGACATGCATAGCACCCTACTATTTCAGAGATGCCCAGGCTTCCTCACTTACTCTGCTAAGTGGCTGGAGCCTACATGTGGGGTGGTTGGTTGGGGGTCTGGCTCTTACCTCCAGGATGGATCTCCGGCGCTGGGGCGTATGCTGGCTGCAGGCTGGACTGCTTCCGGGCACCCCATGCAAGGCCACATAGCAGTCAGTGCACACACGGTTGGATCGGTTATTGTCATAGATGAGGCGGGCCCGGAACTCGGAGCATTTCCCACAAACCACCTGGGGTGGCAAGTGCGCAAGAGCAGCCTCATTGTAGCAGGCCTTCCCCTTCAGTGTACCAACTCCCACAACAGGTTTGCAGCCTCCTCCCCTTAGAGGCTGCCACTTAGAAATAGGCCTTTGGGCTGTCAGCCTGTCCCCTCCTTCGGGTGCCCCACCTCCCAACACTCACATGCCCACAGGCCTTGCAGTGGTGTCTGCGTTTGGTGATGGAATTGAAGGGCTCCTGGCAGCGCATGCACATGGTGACTTCCTTTTCTCGGATGGGTGTAGGCGCTCGCTTCCCAAGATCCACGTTCTGTGGGAAGAGCCACATCCCAGGTCAGAGATAGCTCCTCAGCCCAGTACAGGCTGCCCTTCTAATCTGCCTCAAGGCTTAGATTATCACTGGTGGCGGGGGGGGGGGGGCAGCAAACACGTTTAGAAAGCCTGCCTTTGACTCTGGCTCTGCCCCTACCTTGATGTGTTAACACTGTTGTTTTAAAAATACTATTAGCAGTAGTAGTACAGTACTGGGAATTGTAGTCAGGGCCTCTGCACTAAGCTATATCTTCAGCCCTGCTTCCCTTTTTCTGTTGTTGTTGGAGACAGGGTCTCACTGTGAAGCCCAGGCTGGCCTTGAATTCATAGCAGTCCTCCTACCTCAGCCTCCCAAGTACTGTGATTAGAAGCATGCACCATCATGCTTGGGTCCCAGCCATTTACTTGCTTGTTTAGGAGACAGGGCTAAGTCACTGTGTTGCCCAGGCTATACTTGAACTTGTGATCCTCCTGCCTCAGCCTCCTAGAGTGCTGGGGTTATAGGCATGTACCACCATACTCGGCCTAATACTGTGGGGGTTTTGTTTTCAGGTTTTTTGAGACTAGGGCTTGCTGTATAGTCCAGGCTGGTTTTGAACTCAGTAGCCCAGGCTGGCCTTGAACTCATCGCAGTCCTCCTGGCTCAGCCCCCCAGGTGCTGGGATTACAGGGATTACGGGCATGTGCCACCATGCCCAGAAACAGTTATTGAAGATGTCATTTTTGTCTTTTTAGCCTTGCTTTCCCCAATGATTTTTCTGTGGCCCTACCAATAGAACACTGATTCTGAGGGCATGCATTTTGTCTCTGATCTATACACAAAGGAGAGAGGATCATCTCTTGGAAAGGTGGGAACTTAAGAGGCCTGGAAGGGGTCCCAGTGCAGAAGATGATGGGGACACTTACTGGAGAGTTGGGGGGGGTGTCTTCATCTTCTCTGTTTGTTGAGTTCAACAGTTTGAAGGTCTCTAGTGTCTGTTCATGTTTCAGGAGGGTGGAGTTGATGGCCTGGTTCAAGGTATAAGAAATGAGAGGTCAGATCACCCCATAAAGCCACCCATTTCCGCCCTCACCGCACCTTCCTGTGCCCTATTCTGGGGTCAGGGAAGTTGAGTTCTCAGCCTGTCCAGGACGTATAACCTTGAGCAAATCCCTCCACTACCAGGCTAGAAATGATAACATGAAGGAGGGGAAACTGTTAGAAAAGCCTCAAGCAGCCTTCCCTGCCACCATCAGGGCTTGACTCGCTGGGATTACACCTTCAGGGGAACCACTCTTCTAAAAGAATTTGTTAGTTTCTTTCTAACCTTTGGCCCTCAGTTTGCTTTGCTTATCTATAAAAGGAAGATGTTGAAGTTTTTTGGAAGATAGGCAACCAGGCCCATTCAGGTCCTACAGTTCTGGGGGAGAGTCCACCAACCCCTGGGAGACCTGTTAATACTTTTCCAGCCCTCTACCACAAAGTTGTCTTTGATGTTACCTGGACCCAGTCTTTCTTCTCCTCCTCAGTCCTTGGTGGGGGAAAAAAAAGACGTGTTAGGCAGGCCAACCAAAAGCCACTGGAGTGGTAAAGAGCTTTAGAGTTAGACTTGAATTTAACCCTCTGCTTCTTCATTTATTATTTGTGTGACCTTGGATAAGTCACTTAACTTGTCTGGGTTTACTTATTCAGCAATTACTAATACCTTTCTGATGCTGCTAGGAACTTGGGCCTCAGAGAAGACCTTCCTTCAAGGGGCTCATCGTGCACAGGGACAGTTCAGGGGGATCAGTGATGTGACAAGGTGAAAATAGGGCCGAGGAACCCAGAGGAGGAGGCCTAACCCAGCCTGAAGTTTAGGTGGGGGCTTTGAAGGACGCTTTCCTCAGGGAGGTGCTAAGCTTCGGGTAGAAGAGTAAGGCTACAGTATATGGGAGAACAAGAAACCATATCAATAAAGTCCCAGCTACTGGGCATCAAGTTTGAGAAAAGAGGGCGGTTCATTTTTAAAATTCGTAATGTGGAGATGGTGATCATCACTCTCTGGGGCGTTCTGAGCATAACAGAGGTGACACCGATAAAGGGCCCAGCACAATGTCTAGTGCACTAGATGCTCAAATCAATATCATTTCTGCCTCCTGCCGCCCACCCTCTGTCTGTCCTGCATGTTCTGAGGCCTTTAGCTTAGTGCAGCCTCATGAGCCACTCAACTAAGAATGGGACCTCACCTTCTCTGCTGCCTCCCATTTAGGGTTTTTGTTATTTGAGACAGGGTCTCCTTTTCTAGTCCAAACTGGCCTTAACTTGTGATGTCCCTGCTCAGCTTCAGGAATAGCTGGTATTATTACACATGCGTGCTACCATGCCAGCTGCCCACTGGCCTCTTCTAATTGCCGTCCACATCCACAATCCAAACATCAGAAGTATTTTTCTAATGTGAAAGTGTAATTATATCCTTAGAACCACTTAATAAAAAAAGCAGGGATGTGAGTCAACATTTAGCTATAAGAGTGTTTACTGCAGTAGGGCTGGGATGTAGCTCAGTGGTAGAGCACTTGCCTAGCACACGCAGGTCCTGAGTTTGATTTGCAGCAGCACACAAAAAATTAAAAATAAATGTGGATAATTTAATTTATAATATGTGCCAGGTGTGATGGCACACCCCTGTAATCCCAGCATTTGGGAGGCTGAGGCAGGAGGATCATCATGAATTCAAGGCCAGCCTGGATTACATAGTTCAAGGCCACCTTGAACTACATAGCAAGACTCTGTCTCAAAACACCAAAAAAAAAAAAAAAAATGGCATGGTGGTGCATGCCTGTAATTGCAGCACTGGGGGGGCTGAGGCAGGAGGATCATTGTATGTTCAAGGCCATCCTGAACTGCATAGTGAAGCCCTGTCTCCAAAAAAAACAAGAAAAAAATTAAATAAATAAAACACCAAAAAAATTTCATTGCAATGCTTTTTATTATAGTGAAAAATTGGAAGCAGCTTAAGCATCCAACAATAGGTCAGGTAAAAAAAATTATGGTATATTATTACTACGAGAGAATATTAATGATACAGAAAGTTTATAATGTTTAGAGAAAAAACACACAAAACATATCTAATATTCTATCTTATTTAGAAATACATACGTGATAGTTGGGCGTAGCGGCACATACACTATCCCAGCACTTTGGGGGACTGGGGCCAGAATATTGGAAAGTTTGATCCCAGCCTGGCCAACTTAACAATTTAATGAGATTCTGTCTCAAACTCAATTAATCAGTAGAATAAATAAAGGGCTGTGGATGTAGCTTAGCGCAAAAGCCTCTGCATTCAATTCCCAGTAGTTTTTATTTATTTATATATATGAAAAAATGAGCCAGAGCATTCTGGGAGGCTGAGGCAGGATCAGAAGTTCCAGCCCAGCCTGGGAAATGTTTAGACCTAGGGAGACCCTGTCTCAAAATTTTAAAAACGTGCTTGCATGTAGCTCAGTGTGAAGGTCTGGGTTCAATCCCCAGTTCCTAAAAAGTATAAACAAACAAACAAATGTGACACAAATATTTACATTTGTCAAAATTCATCATCTTGAAGGTACACTTAAGCCCTGAGCACTATATGCTATGGGAGTTTTGTCCCAAGAAAAAGGAGGGGAGGTTTAAACAAATACTGAAATTTAGTTAATGATTTGTGTGCCAAACTCTTAAAAGGGTGATGTTTGCAACTTAGTATGAAACACTAAAAATCACTTAGATTTGTGGATGGATGAAAGTAAATATAGCATAATGTTAACACTTGTAGAATCTAAATCATTGGTTTATGAGTCTTCACTGTGTAATTCTTTCAACTTTTTTCTGGAAAACTTTCATAATAAATTGTGAAAATAAAAGGCTCCAAAGGGGTACTGACAGTATGGTAGCATAATTTATTTCTGGGTTGTAGGGTTCTTAGGGGGATTTTATTTTATTCTGATTGTGTTATTTTAAAAATTATTTTTTGTTTATCTATTCTTTCAGATTTATAATTTCTTTCTAGTAAGCAAGTGTTGCTTTTGATTTTTAAGAATCACACTAGAAGCCAGGCTTAGTGGTCCACGCCTGTAATGCCAGCACTCTGGGAGGCTAAGGCAGGAGTATTGCAAGCTTGATCCCAATCTGGGAAACAGCAAAATGCTCAAACTGAAAAGAGAAGGGCTGGGGACACAGCTCAGTGTGAAGACCCTCCGTGCCATCCCCAGCATGGAAAGATGAAAAGGAGAGGGAAAGAAGGAGGGAGACAAGCAGACCGGAAGGAAGGACCACAGTAGTGGTTTTGGCTATTCACGCTTTAGTATATAGGCATAGAGTGTCATGATATTTGTAATTTACTTTAAAATCGTTCCACAAGAGACATGTGGCAGGCTGGGCATGGTGGCATGTGCCTTTTGTCCCAACTGTTGAGTAAGCTCAGGCAGGAGGCTCATTGGAGCCAGGAGCTTCAAGCTAGCCTGGGCACTGTAGTGAGAGTCTGACAAAAAAATAATTCAAAACCAAACCAAAAGAGACATAATCTGGCAAAATATCAATAGCTTTCAACTTTCTCTTTTCTGTGGGGCGTGGGGTGGAACCTAGGGCCTCACATACGCTAGGCGAGTGCTCTGCACATCCCCAGCCCTAGCTGTAGACTCCTGAATCAGTGATTCTAAGCCCTGTGCATGTATTAAGATCACCGGGCAGGGGGCGCTCTTAAAACTGTCCATGACAGCTGGGCGTGGCGCAGGCCTATAATCCCAGCACTCTGGGAGGCTGATGCAGGAACACTGAAAATTCCAGCTCAGCCTGGGCAATTTAACAATTTAGGAAGATCCTGTCTGAAAATTTAAAAATTAAAAAAGGGCTAGGATGCAGCTCAGTGGGAAGGCCATAGGTTCCATGCCCAGTACAGCTTTAAAAGTTTTTAAAAATGAAACAAAATGCCCCATGTTGAAACTATACCCCAGACCAATTCATTCAGAATCTCTGAGAGTGGGCTCCAGGGATCACTGTGTTTTAAAAGCTTCCCAGTTGATTCCAAGGGTCACCAAGTTTGAAAACCAGTTGTGTCTGTTGTGGGCATACAGGTGCTTGTGCTGCTACTTTTCTGGATATTTGCCAGTTTTCATTAAAAAATACTTTAAGGTGGTTGAGGTAGTGCTGCCTATAATCCTAGCACTCGGAGGCTTCTGATTGTGTTATTTTAAAAGTTACTTCTTGTGTATCTGTATTTTCTGATCTATAATTTCTTTGTAATAAATAAGTGTTGCTTTTGACTTTTAAGAATCACAATAGATGGGGCACAGCTTCAAGTTCGAGGCCTGAGTTGCATAGTGAGACTGTCTCAAAAAAGAAAAAAAGAAAAAAAAATACAGGGAGCAAAAGTGACTGGGAAACAAACTATCCATGCCTTCCAGCTGCCACTGGGAGGAAACCCCACCCTGCTTGACAAGTCCCTTCTAGACCCAGAGTCCTGCAGGCATGGTCCTCTCTGTAGACTAAGTCCCTGTCACCCGACTGAACGCTTTCCTGCACGTGTCTAGAATCTGCTCTGCTTTTGCTTTCCTCGTAGTAGGCCTCAAGGAGGCTATCTCCGTGTCTCTGAGATGCACAGCCCAGTTCCAGACTCGCTTCGCCCTCCAGGAGGACAGCCTCTAGCCCGCATTCGTTTCTCTTTTGTCTCCACACAGTCTCTGCCAGTCATTTCTCACATCCGCAGAGCCTGTCAGAAGCAAGTCATCTATTGGTGTGCATCTGCTCTCTGTCCCTGACCATGACCTTGATACTCTTTCACCTCAGCCTTCATAAGGCAGCACGGAGAGTGAGCAAGGTTATTGACTCCAGGTGTCCATGGCCTAAACTCCACTCCCAGCTCTGTACCTTCTTAGGTGAGGGATATGGGGCAAGTTGCATAACTATTTGGTGCCTCAGTTTACTCATCTGTAAAATGGGTTGATGTAATAGCTACTTCAAATAGGGGATTTCAACTAGGCAATTTAAACTTAAATTGTTTAAGTTAAAATTAAAATATGCTAGGTACAAAAACGCATGACTCGTAACTCCAGCTATTCAGGAGGCTGAGACAGGAGGATCACAAATTTGAGGCCAGCATAGGAAACTCAGCAAGACCCTCTTTAGTTTTCTTTTTAAATTTTCTTCTTTCTATCTGTCTCTGTGTGTCTCTCTCTGTCTCTGTGTCTGTCTGTCTGTCTCTCTTTTAGTACTAGGAATTGAATCCGGGGCCTTCACTCTGAGCTATCACACCAGCACTATTGCCTTTTAATTTTAATATAGGGTCTTTCTAAGCTGCTAAACTGATGTAAACTTGTAATCCTTCTGCCTCAACCTTCCAGAATGCTGAGATTATAGGCACATGCTATCACATCTGGCTTGAGACCTCATTTTGAAATAAAAAATCAGAACCGCTGGGGATATAATTCAGTACAAAGGCGCTGGGATGAATGCCCGCTGTCACAAAGAACCTTAAAGTAGTACCTGACACAAGCGGCTTTGTGATATGTGATTTATTAAAATTGTCCAAACAGAAGATAGATCTGAAAGCCCCTCGATAAATGGTTGGGCATTTTACCCATACTATAATTTTTTTTGAGAGAGTCTCTCTATAGAGTCTAGGCTGGCCTTGAACTCATTATGGAGCCCAGGTTGGCCTCAAACTCTCAAGGATCTTCCTGCCTCAGCCACCCGAGTGCTGGGATTACAGACATATGCCACCAAGCCTGGCTTCATGCTGTAATTTTTTTTTAAGTTTTACTTGTAGTACTGGAGATTGAAACCACCGGTGCTCTACCATATGAGCTACACCTCAGACTTTTTTTTCCTTGAGACAAGGTCTTGCTATGTGGCGCAGGCTGACCCTACTTTGCAATCTTCCTCTTCAGCCTTGAAAGTGTTGGGATTATAGGTGTGTCCTAGCATATCCAACATACAATACCAGGTCTTTCAAAATGTTTCTTTTTGTTTTAAGACAAAGTTTTGCACTGGAGTGTGGTGGAAGATGCCTGTAATCCCAGCACTCAAGAGGCCGAGACAGGAGAATCACTAAGAGTTCAAGGCCAGCCTGGACTACATAGTAAGACTTGGTCTCAAAAAAAAAAGAAAAGACAAGGTCTTGCCCAGGCTGGGCTCAACATAGGAAGTTCCTGCCTCAGCCTCCTAAGCAGCTGGAATTACAGGTATCTGCCATCATGGTCAACACTTAAAAATTTTTATTGTGAAAAATTTCAAGCATACCGAAAAGTACATAGGATAGCAGAAAACCAAGTATCTATATGCCCATTATATAGATGAAATTTCAAAAAATATTTGTTAGCCAGGAATGTAGTTCAGTGGTAGAACATTCGTCTAGCATGCATGAAGCCCTGGGTTAGATCCCCAGCACTGAAAAAAACCCCATACTTAATGCATATATATATAATAGGTTGTGTGTGTGTGTGTGTGTGTGTGTGTGTGTGTGTGTGTGTTGAGTAATTAGCCACTTTAAGATAAATTACAGAGCTGGGTGCAGTGGTGTACATTTGTAATACCAGCTACTTGGGAGGCTGAGGCAGGAGGATCATTTGAGCCTAAGAGTTCAAGGCCAGCCTGGGCAACATAAGTGAGATCCTATCTCAAGTAAATAAAATTTAAAAATATATTTTTTAAAAACTGAAGCAACAGACATCATGATACTAAATCCTTAGCACGTACCACCGAAAAGGCCATTCTTCCTGTTCAACCACCATACCCTTATCATACCTCATAAAGTTGGCAAAAATTCCCTGATATGTAATGCTCAGTTCAATTTATATTTTCCACCAAATGCCGTTATGGCTGGTTTTTTCCCCAAGCCAGGCGCCTATCATGGACTAAGCATTGCGCTCACTGTTATTTCTCTTACATGTCCAGATCTACTTGTGATTCTGTTTTTCAGGTTAGGATTAGTATCCTGCTCTTCCTTTTCCTCTGACAAAATTTAGTAGAAGAAACTCTTGTTTTAATAAGGGAGATATTATTTATTCTCCAAGGTCCTTCTGGCAGGAGTACCACTTTTCCCACACGCTGAAGTACTCCCCCCGTGTCCAGATGGCACGTAGCCCTCAGGAATTACCCCTGCTGCTGAAGAGTAAGCCCACATCTTTGGGGAAAGGTTTCCATACTTTCTGTGGACCAATCTCTGGGCCTGAAATGCCTAAGCATATCTGAAGGAAATGAGGGGGGTGCTAGGCAAGGGCAGGTACCTGGCCTGGAGCTCCAGGGAGCGCTGCTTTCCTGACACCAGGAAGGTCCGAGGGAGATTGAGGTTGGAACTCTCCTTCAGCTGAACAGAAAGAGAAAGGGTCATAGTATGGCCTGTTGAGGCCTACAGGCCCTCGTCCTCTGCACACACAGACTTGGGGTCAAAGCCAGCATGTTTTTGTTTCCCCCAATACCAATCCCCCACCGCAAGTTCCCACTTGCCACCTCCTGGTGCTCACCTCCATGCCATCCACATCAATGCGTGCCCGCACGCTAAATTTCTGGCCGAGGAGCCGCAGCCTGGGCACGCAGTAAAGGAGGCGGTCATTGAACTAGAGAAGAAAACGGTTGGGATGTGTGAGGACTTATGAATGTATGGCCTGCCTTTCTATCCTTATGGGACACCTGAAACTTTCTTGCTGAGGACTCAAGGCAGCAAATGGAGGAAAGGCAGCTCGGACTGGGCACAGGGGGCCCGAAGAAATCTAGGCATGGGAGCCACTTCCCAGTGGGTGACCTTAGGCAAGGCACTTTTCTCTGTGTTAGTTACATCATTTGTAAAGGAGGGGAAAAAGCTCACAGTACAGCTAGTTCAAATACAATTATCAGTTACTAGAGGAAAGAGAGGATAGCAGCAGGTACAGCCTTGAGTGAGTACCAGGTCAACGTGTGTGGGGGGCCGGGGGCACGGCCGCCCGCGGCCCCACTCCTGGCACTTACTAGTATGAGGTATCGGTCTT
>PVLD010033776.1:0-13319 GCA_004027595.1 Dinomys branickii
TGTAGTATCTCGCTCCAAGCTCTTCTTGCTTTCATGGTTTCCGTTGAGAAATCTGCTGTGATTCTGATGGGCTTTCCTTTATAGGTGATCTGTTTCATTTCTCTGGCAGCTTTTAATATTGTGTTCTTTTGCTGGATATCTGGGATCTTGACTATTATATGCCTGTGTGTGTTTTTCTTTGGGTTATGGATCATTGGGGGTTCTTTATGCCTCGCTTAACTGAACTTCAGTATCTTCTAATGCTGAAAGCATGAAAAACCGTTTAAATGAAACCGAAGATAGAATTTCAGAACTTGAAGACAGCATGGCAGCTTATGAGCATGAAAGGAAGAATCTCATGATATCATCAAAGACACAAGAAAAGTCAATCCAACAGCTGCAAGATGAAGCAAAACGTAACAATATTCGAATTATAGGAGTGTGGGAAACTGCAGGAGATCTCACAAATGATATAAAAGGAATATTTGATGAAATAATAGCAGAAAATTTCCCAAACAAGGTAAAAGATACTGAAGTTCCATCATAAAGAATTAACCCTCTTCTCTACTAATTAGTGCAAGAATGCAGAACAGAAAGTAAGTCTAAAAAGAAACCAAAGAGTCAAGGTTTCTAAAATCCCTTTTTCTTTTTTTTTTGTACCAGGAATCAAACCCAGGATCTCACACTTGCCAGGCAGGTGCCATGCCACTGAGCTGTATCCCTGGCATCAAAATCTCTTTTTCTTTATTTCTTTGCAGAAACAGAAAAACAAACATATACTTATTTCTTTGACTTTTTCTTTTTCGTGGTGTTAGGATGAAACCCAGGGCCTCATACATGCTGGGCCACACCACTGAGCTACACAGCCAGTCTCTCCGTGGCTTTCTTAATGTGCAGAAACCAAAGCAAGAAATAGTATTTGTTAATTGTTTGTTTGTTTGGGCTTTTTTGTTGGTGTTTTCTTGGTGCTAGGGATCAAACCTAGGGTCTTGTGCATGCAGGGCAAGAACTCTACCACTGAGTCACATAATAAAAATTCCTAGATAAGCTGGTGGTGGTGGCACCCACCTGCAATTCTCGCTGATTGGCAAGCTAAGGCCGAAAGACTGAAAATTTGAGGCCAGCTTGGGCAATTTATAGAGACTCATTAGATTATATTCTAATCTTCTTATGCAAAATAAGCCAAGTTGTGTAAAGGTTTCAGAGTGATTTTGTGGAAAATTAGGAACTTTCCTTTCTGTACAATATAGTAAAGATAGAGTCTAATTTGTATGCACCAGAAAGTTTTTAACATTTCGTATTTGATATCCTTTATGATTGTCAGCACTTTATGGTTGAGAACCACACAAACCATTTTTAAGATCCTCAGAACACTCCTAGGAGGTTGCCACTAGGATGCACAGCAGTAGAAATGCTTTTCATATGAATGCTTTGCATATGAATTTTTCCCTCGTTTTTTGGTCTATTTTAACTTTTAGTTTTTATTTTAATTTCACCTGGGCTCCCTCCGCACTAAGGGGAATTGAACCCAGAGCCTCACACATGCTCTATAAACACTCAGCTAAGCTGTTCTCCTTTTTAAATTCTATGACAGTGTGTCTGTAAGCTGCCCAAGTTGGCCTCAAGTTTTCAGTCTTTTTGCCTTAGCTTGCCAACCTATTTTGTATTTTTGTCATTCTCATTACTTTCTTTGTAAAACTGAAAACCATAATTTAGTATAAGCTAACTAGAAGACATTTGAAATAAAGAACAATTTTTATTATGGGATTTTACAAGCACAAAATTACTTTATCAAATTCCTGTAAAGTTTCTAAATGCTTAATTTCAATCTGTACTTAGGTTAGCAACAAATAATTCATGGATCACTTCCCATCTACAGACTATACTCTGAGTAACACTGCCCTCGAAGGTTAGGCATATGTTAAGAGAATATAATTTTTCTTTCCTTGATCTCTCACACACATAAATGTTGCTAGTAAACCCACCTTTATCACCCTTTCCAGCTTTTAAAAAAAAATAATAGTTCATACAACTTTCTCGCGGTGATTTATGCAGGGGGTTAAGTTGCCCAGAGTTGCCCGGGTATTTGTCCGTGCCTTACGCACTGTGCAGCCTCAGCTGGTGTCCGAGGACAGGAGCGAGTCTTCCTAGGATTAAGCGATGGCACATGCACGCTATGCTCATAATTTATAGGCATCTTTGTCCTTCACCCCACAGAGTTTCTCCCTGCGTTGGAAGATAAGGAGAGAATGCACATATTTGAATTCTGTCTGCGTGTGGAATGCAGTGTGGAAGGTGGCTCTGTATTGATGCCATATTTGTGTTTGCCAAAGTAACGCTCTAAAAATACCACATGTCTATAGAACATTAGTATAAATTTAGAATTTTTCTTTGCACACTGTGGCTGGATTTCTGCTAGAGTTTTGTGCTGCTTTCCAAGCTCTTTTTCCATGGGAGAGAAAGGAATGTAACTTCAGTTTATATCAGAAAAATTCACCCATTTGGATGCCTCCTGAGGTTTGGCAGTAGGAGATTGGCATAACATTCTCCAAAGTGCATTTTAAGGGATTAGAGCTTTCTTATCCCGATTTTCATGCTTCAATAGATGGTTTCTCGGAGTAAGGCACTGGTGAGAAAGCTATAGGAGACCAGCCTCACTAACACAAGTAGATTGTCCACTTGCTTCATGACTTAGTTTCCTCGGAAGTAGCTGGCGGTCAACACTTACGGTACATGAAAACACTAGTAGATATTTTTGAAAATACTAATGCTGAGTCTCATTCTCAGATATTGATTTGACTGTTCTGGAATAGCACTGGGCATGGATAGCTTTTTAAATCTCACCTAATAATTCCATTGTTCTTCACGGTTAAGAATCACTATCCAAAAAGAAATTCTACAAGGGTGAAAGAGTCAATATAATGGGGTCAAATTCTATTATCAACACATTACAGGAGAATATTGCTTCGGTAATTGATGAAAGTAATATAGTGTTTAGTCCCTTTAATGTTTAGCATAAAATTTCAATCAGAGGAATAAAATATGACAAGTAATTTATTGAGCATTATTATAGACTACTTACATTATCCAGTTTATTCTCTTAATGTCAAATTAGTTAATTTATTATTTCAGTTTTTTTAGAATAATAGACACTAAAGTACAGATAGCGTATGAAACTAGTCTGTGGACATTTAAAATAGCCAAAACAGGAGATTACACCTTGGGGTTTTTAATTAGAGACTACAATTGTTATATTTATCACATAGTTAATATTTTAAAGTTAACATTCTTGTTCATACTTTTGCATTTGGCCCCAAACGTGCACCTACTTGCCACAAGCTACTACGTTTCTCCTCCAGCATTGATGAGTTCTGAATTAAAACTTAAGGCCAGCTTTTGACTTATTCTTAATTTGCTTCTGGTCCATTTTCTGACTTTGAGAACTTCGAAAGACAAACTGTTGATGGGAGACTGTGTCTCTTACAATTTGAACTTAAATGTCTTCATTGATAATGATTATCACAAAAGCCACAATTTGTGTGTCATTTGTTGTTGCTTTATGTTTAATTGACAATATTTAAATATGTGTGTCATATCATTTGGGATACTGAATGGTGTTTGATATATATGTATAAGTTGTGAAATGATAATCTTACCTGAATGTGGATTCTAAAAATGTGACACTGAAAGAAGGTCAGCAGCATGGTGGTAATCACATGATACCTACACACCCATGTTCACCAGTGCACAGTTCACAATACACAAGGTATGGAACCAATCTGAATGCCCAACAACTAATGAATGGATAAAGAACATGCAGTATAGACACATAATGGAGAATTATTCAGCCATAAACAGGAACAACATGTTATCATTTGGAAGAAAATGGAAGGTTCAGGAGGACATCATATTGAGCAAAATAAGCCAGACTCAGAAAAATGAATAGCATATTCTCCATAATATGTGGAATCTAAATGATATGTGGAATTTAAAACTGATGATGTCAATGAAGATGTCAAGATGATGTCAAGGGAGAAGTAACACTATTAATAGATAAAAGGAAGGTGAAAAAAAGGGGTATGTGAGGAAGGTTATTGGGGAGTGAATATGATAAAAATATATTAGTCAAAAACCAGTGTTTTGTAAAATTAATAGGCACTAACAAGAGAAAAAATGCCACAAGGACATGTTGCAAAGTACATATTTCATAAGAATAAACAAATAGTATTATTTGAATTACAATTTTCTTGGTTCACTAAAGATCCTGAATTTCACACATCAAAGTGAATATTTTTAAAGACTGAAATAGCATCTAAGTATGTACAAATATATGTAGTAATTTTATTTATGTACCTACAAAAACTCAGCTCCCATAATTTGCAATGATTAAATAAAAAATAGATAAAATACTCACCAAGGTCTGTTGTTACTGAACAATCCAGAGCTGAGTCACAAATATAGTTAATAAAATGTATTGATCCAGAGAAGTAGTTTGTTGTGAGTGCCCAAATAATCATTAGTCAATGTGTTAAAAGAAATTAGGCTCTCTGACTGAAATTTTATAACAGAAACTATTGTCTTTCAGGTTTTAACCACATGTTATTGACATGCATCAAACAGACAAAAAAATTAATCAATTCAGAGGAGAATCAAGAAAAAAAAAATAACCCAACCAAGCCAAACAACAACAGCAACAACAAAAGCCATCAGTTCTCAACAAAGGCACCAAAAATAAATACTGGAAAAAAGGCAACCTTTTCCAACAAAGGGCACTGGAAAGACTTGGATATCCAAAGGTGGAGATTGAAATCAGTATCTGTCTTTCACCTTGTACAAAAATTAGCTCAAAATGGACCATAGCCCTTAATATAAGACCTGAAACTTTGAAACCACTAGAGGAACTCATAAAAGATATGCTACAAAATATGGGCACAGGAAATGATTTCTTGAAGAACTAAGAAAGTAAAAGCAAAAACTGACACAAGGATAACATCAAATTTAATAGCTTGTGCACAGCAAAGGAAGCAACCCACAGAGCGAAGAGCCAGTCTACAGAGTGGGGAAAACTTTGCCAGCTACTCAACTGACAGATAATTAGCATCCAACATACATAAAGAACTCAAAGAACTTATCATCAAAAAATGGGTAATACAATAAAAAATGGGCAAACAGTTTGAGCAGTCACTTCGTGAAGAAGTAAAAACGGCCTATAAATACGTTCTGACACGCTCCACGTCTGTAGTCGTCAGGGCAATGCAACTGCATTGAGCTCCTACTTCGTCCTACTCCAGATGGCTATTATAAAAACCAACCCACCCACCAAAGCAAACTAAACAACAAAGAAACGCCAAAAATAAAAATAAATTTAAAAATAATAAACACTGCTGAGGGCACAGAGAGGAACAGTTTACCCCATGGACTATTATTAAACCATCACGAAGAATGAAATCGCATCCTCCGCAGGAAAAAGGCGTGGAGCTTGAGGTCATCATGTTAAGTGAAACAAATCAGACACAGAGAGGCAAGTGTCACATGTTCTCTTTTATTTATGGGAACTAAAAGAAAGGAAAGAGTGACCAGGAAGTACAAGGGGGTCAGTCTATGTGAGGGAAGAGGAAGAGAACTAGCAGCAGGAGAGGGAGCAGAGAGCAAGAGAGGAGAATGGGGCAGGCTGATAGGGTCAAAGTCCGACATATGTACTTAAGGAGATGTCACAGGGAGAGACATTAGCTTAAATTTTTTGGAATTTTTTTACTTTAAAGATAAAAAAATTAACAATGCAACAACGAAGACAAAATCAAGACAACACAAAAACAACAAAAACAATACATGACCTCAAAACAAAATGATAGGAATTAACAATGGTTGCTGCATTACATACTGTTGTCTTTAATGAAGTTGCTGAGTCCACCAGAGGTAAGAATGTAAGGTTGATCAAGCAATCAAAGACAGCAACAAGTAATAAAAAAACGTCGGAAATGATGCAGAGCTTCCCCATGCAAGATGTAGAAGTTCAACAATAGTTCCTATACTGCATATTGTCGTTTTCAGATCAATCATACTGATTACCAGTTTCAAGTGTGCAAAATTGGTCAAGAAAAAAGAAAATTTTAAGTACTGACTGTTCCTTTCAATAAACCATAGACACCAGCAATACACTTATCCCAGCTACCCTTGTGTATACATAGAATTTTTTTGTCATTTTAAAAAGAAAAATAACAAAATAACAAAAACAAATACATAAACAAAACAGCATAGAGAACAATAAAAGTGATACAGAATTTCAAAACAAGGTGATAGGATATTAACAATGGTTGTTATATTATATAATGTTATCTTCTAAATGGAGACCTATTAGTTTAAACAATTAAAATCTGTTAATAATTATAACAAAAAATCACGAGGCTAATGCTCCATTTAGCGAAAAACTAATTTGATATTTTGTAGGGTTAAAAGAGTTTTCCAGAAAAACTTCTGTTAATTTTAATAGATTATATAATACCAAAAATTATTTCAATAGTGTCATTAGGAATATGAACATTTTTACTTCACAATTTTTAGTCTATTTTTTCTCATTAGAAAAAAAATTTCCCCAGAACTAGATTTTTGTAAAGATAAAAATATCCTTCATTTTCAGGGTTTACTCACTGAAACATCGCTTGCTACACTAGTAGACATTTAGTTTAAAGAACACATTATTCTTTTACTAATATGCTTTAGTAAGTTTCTCAGACCCATTGTTTCATCAGATAAAAGCACTATTATTAATGGGATGCTGAAACAATTGAGTCCAGACACTGTCCTGGTTTCCTTTCCTACCAGTGGTCTCCTTCATTTCACAGCAGGCAGCTGCCAACTTTTTACACACATTCACCAAGAAACTAATACTTTAGGCTTACCACAGAAGGGTTCCAACAGCATTTTAGAAACAGAGATGTACCACTAAGAATATAGAGATCTGAAAATGTCTCTAGGACAGAAGATGCCTGAAAGAATGGCAAACTACCCTAACCACATGCTGAGCTTCCTACCACAAACACAAACACACACAAAATGAGTGGGAGAAAAAAAGAAAACACTTAAATCAAAAACATCTTAATTATGTAGGTTAGCTCGAAAAAAAGAAACCAAATGAAAAGTCTCAGCCAGAAGGGTGTGGGTACCTGGCAACGGGAATTTAGATATTTGCTACTTTCAGGGAGGCAAGATCCTGTGCTGGGTCGGATTCTGCACTGGGTCAGATCCTGCTCAGGGACACTGGATTTCTAATATCGCTGAGGACACAGGAGAGGAATTTCCTACCATGCAGCAGCAAGCGAAGATGCCATCGAACAGCTTACTTAAACCCTAGAGACATTCAGAGCTCTCTCCTTGATAGTGGAATAGGGAAAATGCCACACAAGAGTCTGGATAAGCAGCAATGTAGCTCATCTTGGTCAATAACCTTTTCATAAAAAGAGAAAATCAATCTCCAGAAGAAATAAAATTCCCAGTAAGCATGTGAGCCTAAGATAATGTTATTTCAAAGCTCTGTGGCCATACAGGGTATGTGTTATCATAAGTCCTGTCATAGCCTATCTCTGATGTAATCTGCAATTAGTAGTTAAAAGAACTAAGCTTCTGATTCAAGCTTCAGCTGGCTTTCGTTTCTCTAATTCTTTTTATATTAATGTAAAATAGAGTAGCGCTCTTGAATCCAGAACTCAATCTTAGAATTCTCAACCCACAAATTGTTTTTTTCATTTTCTTTAAGACAAGGTCTCACTATATAGTTTACACTAGCTTTGAACTCACTACAGTCTGGCTTTCAACTCATGGTGATCCTCCTGCTTCAGCTTCTTGAGTGCTGGGATTGTAGGCATGCATCACCACTCCTGGCTCCACAAACTATTCTTAGAGCCTTTTGAGGCATATCATTTCACCAGCCTTGTTAAATCCTTTTCTTAAAAATTGATATGTAATTTTTCCTATTTTTCTGAAATTATTTTCCAGCATAGATCTAAAGAGCCTGCAAATGAGTGAACAACTTATACCAAAAAACTCCAAACTACTGCTTCAGAGTTTAAGCCAGAAATTGAATGCCATCAATTCATGATTTATGTCTTCTGCAGAATTTCATTAATTCTCTTCAAAATGTGAATGATCTTGAAGGTACCATTGGGATCACAAAGCATCCCCATTCCAGAAAAAGCTACATTTTGAGAAAAGATGGAGATGGATGTCTGTACTGGATTTGGGTTTCAAAGCCACCTTAAGTACAATCTTGTTGTCACTATAAAAACTGATCTATTGGAAATGAGCTTATTGCTTATGGAACTCTGAACTTTGTCGTTTGAGCAACATTGCACCATAGCATCCAAAACATCTGTAAAACTACGCATTCCGGTATCAAGCATGTACACAGAGTGCGGCGGTCGCCACATTTATATTTTGTTATTGTATATAGCTTTCATGAGTTGAAAAGGAGAAAATGTGATGAATATTGTAATACAGTCAAATTTGCATTTGTGGGAAGAAAGCTAACTGGAGATGGACGCTAGAATTGATTCTAAGGCAGAGTCTGTCAGTAGTTGTGAGTCTGGAGAGCTTGTCTCATGTATCACTGGGAACTGGTGCCCCTTCCCACCAGGATTTATTGTGAAGTCAGTGATGGAAACACTTTTTCCCAAGTGTAATGTGAGTGTTAAATAATTCTACCCAAAAGACTGATTAAGATATCATACTGCAGGATTTAAGTCTAGCATCATTTACAAGGTTGGGAAACTTAAAGCAGAGACCCTGATCAGACAGCAGTATGGAATAGAATAGTGTTTTCTAAAGCATAGTCATTACACTTTTCTAAATCATAGACATTAGACTAATACTTTTGTCACTTTCTACATCTAAATAATTACTAAACTGTGGTCTACTTAACATTTTAAAATCAATGCATATATTTTAAGAAGAAATTCCATGTGCCAGTCATATGTAAGAATAGCATTAACTGCTGTTTCATGTTTGATGATCCACAAACATCAGGTCACTGCTCAAAGCTATCTCATTAGATAAGGGTGTCCTATCACCTATTAAGGCCAGAGGGCTGCTAAATCTGCTGACTGATGTCTCCCAAATGTGGCTGGGCTAGTTTACATGGTAGATGGTGATACAGTTTGGTAAGGGCCTCTTAAAGCCCCATGTGTTAAAGACTTGGTCACAAATGCGGTATCCTGGGAGGTGGCAGGAGATTTTGGAGGCTAGGCCTAGTGGAAAGAAGCTAGGTCACTGTGGGTATGCCCTGGAAGGATGTATTGGGACCTTGGCCCACCCTCCTTCCTTCCTTCCTTCCTTCCTTCCTTCCTTCCTTCCTTCCCTCTCTCCCTCCCTCCCTCCGTCTCTGTCTCTGTCTCTGTCTCTCTCTCTCTCTCTCTCTCTCTCTCTCTCTTTCTTCCTTCTTTCACATTCTGCCACAAACTGGTGAATAGGCCTCTCCTACCACACACTTCCATTCCAGTGTATGGTGCTGCTACAAGTCCAAAAGCAACAGGGCCAAGCAACCATGGACTGAGATCTCTAAAACCATGAGCCAAAGTAAACCTTTCATCCTTTTATATTCACTTAGTCTCAGATATTTGTGATGCCAGTGAAAAGTTGACTAATACATATAGTTAAGGGACATCAAACAATACACGGTATGTGTCAGCTGCAGTCATCTCATATCCTCTCTCGGTATTGCAATGGCAAGCAGAAGCACAGAAACGACACCCGGGATTTGGAAGCAGATTTATTTATGTTGACAGGCACTGATCGGGATCTTTCCCAGAATATCAGGCCCCAATCTCTGGTGGTCTAGGGCTTATATTAGGTAAGCAAGCAGGAAGTACAGAAGCAGAATGCTTTGTCCAATGAGGACATCACAGTGACCATACATCACAGTGGCCAGCTGTTTCTAAGAGACCAGAAGCAAACAGAATTGGAACAGGAAGTATTACCCGGGCAACTAAGAAACTGAAGTATACTGGCTAGGGGGTCTATTGTCTGTTACATTTCCCCTCTCTTTTAGTTTCCCTGGAAAATCTGTGTTGAGCAAATTAGATACGATCTTTGAGACAAGGCCCACCTAGCAACAGTAACATTAGGGTTGTCAGTGATCCTAGGATGAGCTCTAGCCAAGGTCCCTGACTGTCTTATTACAGAGTTTTTCCTTGACTTGCTTTCTAGGAAGAGATGTAATTGAAGCCTGTCTGTGTTGTAACATTACTCTGGTTAGGTGGTGATGGAGTTCATCTGGTCTAGGAGAGTGCGCATTGAGACTTGGATGCTCATCGAATCTTGCTCAAGTGTTTGACTGACTGCTTTATTCTCTTGAGGCAACTATCTATAGAGCCTAAGGCCAAAAATAAAATAAAATAAAATAAAATAAAATAAAATAAAATAAAGTAGCAGGAGGTGGAGAAGCAAGGACTGGGGTAAGCAGAATTCAGGTCAATTAACAAAAACCATAAGTAGCAGAGGGACAGGGAAGCTAGGATTGGGGTAAGCAACCTGAAAAGACATAAAAATCAAGGGCATTAGGCATGAGGCAGTCCTGTGAATAAAGTCCTTAGGTTCCGGCCATGTGAACTGGTTAGTGTACACTATCTCTTCAGAATGAGCTTCAGAGGAGCTGTCCAGGTAAATTTTTCAGTAGATCTAAGGATTTCTGAAATTTGTAGAGGTAGTTAATATGTATCTGAGTTATATGCATATGCAGGAATGTCTACAGATATAGCTGGTCTTTTAATTGATTACAAACTGCTTTTGTAGGGTTATGTTTTACTTTTCCATAAACTATCTATACATCTTTAAACGGGAAGAGTGTACCGCAATGCATGAGGTCAGGGCTAGCGGCACAAATGCTGGAGCCTCAGCTGGCTACAGGGGCACAGGTGGCAGTGCTGTGGCTTGAGTTTGCAGAACAGGTGGTGGGAGCAGGGCTGGCCCTCTTCTTCTGGGAATACCAGGTAATGTTTTCTGGCTGGCATTGATGTTTCAACCAATTGGATCCCCAAAGGGGGATTAGACCTCTGGACTGGATTACTCTGCATCATTGGAAGCAGGTTTCCAAATAGCAGTTTGCTATGCAGATCATCCTTACAGAAGAATTTTGGCCAAAATAGTCTTGCTCAAGGTGACCACAGTATATTTAGCCATTGGACTTCATTCCTAACAGAGCTACTTCTATCCATAAACAGGACACACTCAGCATCTGCCAGTGGGATCCACCTTTTAGAACAGCTCATCCCAGTACAGCATGTGGCACCTGGACAGTTAGGTCTTGGCCTAAGGTGAGTTTGTCAACTTTGTTGATTAGAAGGACAGTGGCTGTTAGGGCATGGAGGCCAAGGGGAGACATCCCTTAGCTATTCAATCCTACTATTTTCATAGGTAGCCCACTGGGTGCTCCCAAGGGCTGACAGTCTGAGTAAGCATCACTGTTTCTGTGAACTCAAGGATCTATATTTTATAGAAGCCAGCATCTCCAAGAAATTTGTGGAGTTTCTTTCTTGTAACCATTTTCTGCCAGATATTGTAGCAGAGTTTTTGTGTCTTTCCAGCAGGCAGCTTGAGTGTCATTAATGAGATGTGCCTTTTAAAAGGAAAAACAAGTTTTGAACCTCTGAGAGGGGGAGTCCAGGTCAGCTGGTTTTTGGGATGAGAACTGGTATCTTTCTATTTAAAGGCAAAAAAGGGATAGCTGAAAGGAGTCGATTGAAGGCAGGAGAAGTTATGTTTTAGGTCTAGACAGCCGTACCAGCAGGGTGTGAGTTTCAGAAGACTCAGGCAACATATAAAGAGGGCAATCACAGCAGCACTGGCAGCTTGGAGATCTTGAACTGGCTTTACAGGCAGAAGAGGTTTTACTGTTTGATGGAGATGGAGGTTGCCTTGGGACAGGGCTTGATCACCAAAGGGGAATGATTGATAGCAAGCCCCAGGAGTGAGTCCTTTGTCCATACTTCTGGAAACAAGTCTTTCAAAATTTCAGCGTTATGATTATGGGGCATTTCTGTAGGTGTTATTGTTCCTCCTGGGGACAGTCATAGTCAATATCAAGTCTGGAACAGTGGCCCCTGTGTGAAAAATGCTGGTCATATCATAGGAAAGGTATAGGGCACTCAAGCTTGTACAAGAATTCATGTTTGATAAAGTGTCCATCAATTTCACAGGCTCTGTTTTGGCAGAATTTCATTTCAGTGGTGGTTTCACTGCATCACTCCCAGAATATCAGGCCCCAATCTCTTGTGGTCTAGGGTTTATACTGGATAAGCAAGCAGAAAGTACAGAGGCAGAATGCCTGGTCCAATGGGGATTAGTTTATACAATGTGCATTATAGTAACCAGCTATGTATCACAGCGACCAGCTGTTTCTAAGAGACCAGAATCCACCAGAACTGGAACAGAAATGACTCCCTGGGGGACCAAGACACTGAAATACAGTACACTGGCTGCCGGAGGTGGTGGAGCACATTTCCTGTTACAGTGTTACCTTCAGAGGTTAAGAGAACTAGATTTGTACTGCTTTCATGTAAATCAATCTGCCCTGCCTCCTTCAGAGCATCATTTTAGGATTAAATGAGATTATCTGGCAGAAGTGCTTTGGAAATTCTAAAATACAACAGACACGGTGATGGGGTTACTGTGTATGGTTCTGTGGGTAGGAAATACTTGGCCAATGAGCACTGATGGATGCAATTAAAAGCAGTTTGAAAACTCTGAAGTGATACCAAAATGAATGACGACTACTGTGCTCTGACAGTGTCTCTGCGGTGAAGCACACAGCTAATCAGCACTCATGGACTTTGTGGCTTTGTATCAAGCAAAATGTACTTTTGTTTACAATGATCATTTTCTTAGCAAAACTCTATAATAAAAAATGAATGGGTTTACTTTCTGTCTCCCTGTCATTTATGCTATCTTGAACAGGAGCTGCTTCTGTCTCCTTGCCATCTACCTGTATCTTCTGGAAGTTCTTGCTTCTCACCTTGGTTATTCCCCATCCTACCACTCCTGATTTCCACTTATTGCTTCTTCAGATTTTCTTTAACCATCTCTCATTTACTGTTCTGTACTATGTGTTCTGTATGAGTTTATGAAGATTTTTATCCCAAGTAGAGAGTTAATTTTCTTTTTTTTTTTTTATTTTAGAAACATAAAAGTACAAAAACATATTGACAAACAGACACCCATTATCATAGAAAACAGTACAATCACAACTAATCTATAGACAAGGTGATATGGTCTCAACAGTAGTTGTTGCTTTATCCATTGATATCTTCGAATTGTAGATGTATGGACCCATATACAGACATGCAAATTTAGTC
>PVLD010033777.1:0-13317 GCA_004027595.1 Dinomys branickii
AGGAGCACCTAGCTCTTCAGGGCTCTTGTAATCATATGTCACCTGCTGCTTTTCTTTTTCCTTTCTGGGGGGAGGGGTTGAGTATTGAATCCAGAGTATCTTGTATGCTAAGCACACACTCTACCCAGCCATATCACATTCTTTAAGTAAAAACATGGCAGCCAATTACGGACCAGAAATACCTTCTAAAGCTAATACTGGGCTGGGGATATAGCTCAGTGGAACAAGCGCTTGCCTAGCAAGCGCAGGGTCCTGAGTTCGATCCCCAGTACCGCAAAAATATATATATATATATATATATATATATATAAAAAATAAAGCTAATACTTTTACATAGTTATGACTATAGCCTGTATTTATAAATGGCAGTATCATAACCGTATAGGTGTCATAACCCTGAATCTTTGATTTTGGATGTATAAGGGGAGCACTTAGTCTAAAAAGACCAAGCCTGAAGAAATGTTTGTGTACTCTGTGTTTAAGATAGACTGTCCACATGGTAGTTAGAACTATGATATTAAAAGTTAGGTATTTAGATTTTTCAATTGTTGATTTGTTTTGGAAGTTATTTTGTATGTGTACTTTTTCTTTTTTTTTTTTTTTTTAAGTCAATTTATCTTTGACGAAGACAAAACATGTTCAGTAGGAGAAAGAGCCTCTTCAATAAAGGGTGCTGAAAAAACTGACTTTTGACATGCCAAAGACTAAAACTAGATCCATGTCTACCACCATGCACTAAAGTAAAGTTAAAATAGATCAAAGGTCTAAATGTTAAAACAGATACACTAAATATACTGGAAAAGAAAGTAAGTAGAAATCTTTAAAATGTAGGGGTAGGCACACAGTTAATGATCAAAACCCAAACTGCACAGGAAATACTTCAAACAATCAATAACTGGGATCTCATCTCATTAAAAAGTTTCTGCACATCAAAAGAAATCACCAACAAGATGAAAAAATACCCCATTAATTGGAAAAAAATTTTAGCCAACTGTCCCTCAGAGAGAGGATTCTTGTGTAGAACATACAAAGAATTTAAAAAATCAGGTCCCCCAAATTCTAAGACCCGATACAAAAATAGGCATCTGAGATGAATACACATTTCTCTGATAAAGAAATACAAATGGTAAATAAATATATGAAAAAATGTTCAGCATCATCATTCATTCGAGAAAAGCAAATTAAAATAACATTGAGATTCCATCTCATCCCAGAAATAGTGGCTTTTGTCAAGAAATAAACCAGTAACAAATGCTGGAGGTGCTATAGAGAAAAAGGAGCACTCCTCTGCTGTTGGTGGGAGTGTACATTGTCACATCTATTTTGTAAATAAGTATGGAGATTCCTCAAAATCTAGGATTAGAGGTCCCATTCAACCCAGCTATCTGCCTTCTGGTTGTCTTCCCACCAGAATTAAAAGCATTATACTAAAGCGATATACATGTATCCAGGTTAGCAGCATGATTAGTAATAGCTAAATTTTGGGAACAACCAAAATGCCCATCAACTGAGGAATGAATAAAAAAATGAGTTATTTTTATGTAATAGAGTACTACTCAGCTATAATGAAGGATGAACTCGAGGCTTTTATTGATAAATAGATGCAACTAGACATCATACTCATAAGTGGAATAAATCAAACTCGCCTGTGTAAACACTGTATTATCTGCCTAATGTATGAAACTGAAACAGAAAATAAGATCCAAAACCTACAATAGATATTTTGAAAGGGAAAGAAACAGCTGAAATATAAGAACAACTGGGTTGGGTGAAAGGAGAAAAGAAGGAAGGGAAAAAAAAATATGTGTGTATATATATATATATATATATATATATGAAAGATAGATAAGATATACAACTGACATTTTTATTGCAAAAAATGTTTTGTGTTTATATTGTTGGATCAAATACACATGCCTATATCTTTGAATTTGAGCAACTACTTTGAAGATAACAATATGCAATATATTAACCACTGTTAATCTATTATCTTGTTTTAAAATTCCATATTTTTTCTCTCTAAAATAAAAACACACTTATGGTCAGTAGAATAGATTAAAATATGCAGAAAAAATTCCACACACCCTCAGTCACCTTATCTTTGATAAAGAAGCCAAACACCTTCACTGGAAGAAAGGCAACCTCATTAACTAATGCTTCTGGAAAAACTGGCTTTCCATATGCCAAAATTTAGTTTTACCACATGCATATTTTCACCTGTGCACTAAATTAATATTGCAATGTATCAAACATCTAAATATTAAAACAAACCCTATATCTGTTGGAAGATAAAATAGGTAGAACGTTTGAGGACATTGGTGTAAGCAAAACCTATATGAACAAATCCCTGATTGTGCAGAAAATTTCACAAAGAATAAAAAACTGAGTTCTCATTTTATTGAAAATCTGTTGCACAGAAAAAGAAACCACCAGCAGAGTAAAGAGATAATCCATAGTGTGAGAAAATATTTCCAGCTGTTCCACAGACCAAGAACTAATATCTAGACTATGTAAAAAAACTTTTTAAACACAAGACCCTTCAAATTTAAAGACCCAATTAAAAAATAGGCATCTGAAATGAATAGACCCTCCTTAGATGAAGAAGTAGAAATGGCAAATAAATATATGAAACACTATTCAACACTACTTGTCATTTGAGAGATGCAAAATAAAACAAGTTCTGAAATTCCCTTTCACTCCATAAAGAATGGCTATTGTCAAGAAATCAGTCAATGAGAAATGCTGGCAGGGTTGTGGTGCAAAAGGAGCCCTTCTCCACTATTGTTGGAAATGTACACTGGTGAAACCACTGTGGAAATCTGTGTAGATATTCCTCAGAAAACCTAGAGATTCCATTTAACAGAACTATGCCCCCTCTTAGTATCCTCCTCAAAGAATTAAAAGCATTGTACCAAGTATGGAATGGCTGAGCCAGTGATTCTTCACGTGTGTGGAACTGAAAGCATAGAATGCCCCAAAAAAGGCCTGAGGGCATTGAGTGCCCCTGGCCAACAGATGTTTCAGCCCTAAGAACATGGGGCATAAGAGTGGAGCTAATTAAGTAAAGGGATGTCACATGACTAAATGCATTGCTGTGATTGAGCAGCTCCTTCCTCCCATCTGGAGAAAGGGCTCCACCTGACCTCAGATTTCTGTATACTGTCTTCTACCTTCATTTCTCTATTCTCTCATCATCCCATTGGGGACTTTGAGACCTGCACTAGATGCTGCATATTGGCTCCTGAACATGAGACCAGGATAAGAAGAAATAGTGTGGGGGGGGACACTTCTCATTGTGCATGCAAAACAGGAAGAAGTGCATTGATAACATCAATATTAACCACAGAGATGTATTGATATTGTTATTATCAGGTGTAAAATTTGAGACAAAAGAGAAAGGAGATCATTAGGGCCAAAAAGGAAAACAGGCTCGAGAGAAACAAAAGGGAAAGAGATACATTGATTTTATCAGGGGTTAAATATGGACCAAACAGATTTTCAAGAACTGCCAATGTGCACGGAACTGTTTGTTTTATTCTTGATTTCCGTATTTACATTATTTTTTGGCTTTGCATTAGGGAGTTTTAATGGTCGTATGTTTGGACGCTCTACATTTAGACCAAGTTCTAAGTGGGAAAAGATGGCAGAACAGTAGCCACTCCCCAATAGAGTTAAAAAAAATCTCTGATTTTGTTCAATTAGATAGGGAAAAAGCACTGGGGGGTAGAAAGGACTATGCCTCATTGGAGGAGTTTTTCATGGAAAATTCTGATTTACCACACCCAGTGAATTTAGCTGAGTCACAAGTGGAGATATCTGCCTTTACAGCTCAGAGAAGGTTCGTTACACTACAGGGTAAATTTTGTTTTTCAGAGAGTGGAGCCATTTTCTTTCTCTCCCTTGCAATTGGTGTTAAAGGATGCAAGATGGGCAGGGGAGGCCAAGGAGCATTTTCAATGTATCTACCCTGTTACCAAACTTCAAACTCTCAATAATCTGAAACAGAATATATACCTTCATGAAGCTGTACCATTAAGACCTTAAAGGAATTGAAACAAATAACCTGCAGTCATTTCTTTGTCTGAAAGAACTCTTTGAATCAAACATACATCACTCTCCAAAATGGTTCTGCCCTATTCCCTGAAGAGTGGAAAGTCATAAACTCTTTGCCACTAAATCATCCAAGGAATGAAAGTAAAGAAATTTAGAGTGGTGCACTTTGCGCTAGGAAGCAGGTACCACTTGATCAACTTATGGCTCAACAAATTTCAAGGTGAGCAGCAAAAGGGAGCATTTATTAGTTTGTATATCTTTAAAGAATTGATGGGTAGAAGGTTGAGTTCTAGGCTATATACTGTGAGTGGCAGTTTGTGTTCTGTAGAATACATAAAGCCCTGGGGCAAATAAATAACCTAGAGCATCATGCCTGTTTCCCCAAGGAGAATTCCTTGTAAAAAGCATATGTCACTTTCAGAAATGCTTCTGCTCTACTTCCAGAAGTGTGGCAATAAATGTAATCTTTGCTTCATTTTTTTTTTTTTTTGCGGTACTGGGGATCGAACTCAGGACCCTGCGCTTAATCTTTGCTTCCTAATGCCCATAGGAGTGAGAAGAAGGTAATGTATACTGGTGCACTTTTAGCTAGCGAAGAGGCAAAGCTTCCCAAATGTATGGCTCATAACATTTCAAGAACATCAACAAAAGAGAAAATATTGAGTGTGTGGATATGTAAAGAACTCATATGCCAAAAGTTCATTTTTAGACTATATACTGTGCATTTCAGTTTGCACAGAGTGGCATGCAGATACACCAAGAGCAAGCAACCTAGAATTTCATGCCTGTTTCCCCAAGAACTTGTTATGTGGAACTTATACCACATTCCAGAATACTTCTGCTGTATTTACAGAAGTGTGGCAAGTTATATATTCTTTGCTTGCCCATTCTTATAGTAATGAATGGAATGCAGTGAATACTGGTGCAGTTTGTACTAACAAACAGGTATGCTTTGCTGAACTTTTGGCTCAGCAAAGTTCAAGGGAATCAGCAAAACAGAACACTTATGAGTGTGTGAATGTGCAAGAATTGATATGTGGAAATTTGATTTCTAAGCTGTACACTGTGAATGGTATTTTATATACAAGGACATGTATATAGCCCTGGGGCTAAGGAATAACCTCTAGCTTCATGCCTGTTTCCCAAAGATCTCCTTGTTTGAAATGTGTATCAATTTCCAGTATGCTTCTGCTGCATTTACAGAAGTGTGACAAGTCATGTATTCTTTGTTTCCTTAAGCCCATAGGAGTGAATAGAACACAACTGATGGTGGTGAAGTTTGGGTACCAAGCAGTTACAGCTTCCCCAATCTGTGTCTCATCACGTTTGAAAGAGATCAGTAAAACGGAATACTTTGGAGTGTGTGGATCTGAAAAGAACTCATGTGCAGAAAGTTGATTTCTAGGGTGTATAGTTTTAATGTCAGCTTTTATGCAGTAACATGTATATAGCCCAGTGGTCGGCAAATAAACTCAAGCCTCATGTAGCTTTACTGAAGAAGAAATCCCTAAAGGAAACATAATACTTTCCAGAATGCTTCTGCTGTGTTTACAAATGTGTGGTAAGTCATATCATTTTTACTTCCCAATGCCCATAGAAGTGAATGTAAGATAATAAATAGTGGTGCACTTTGGCTGGCAAGAATTTCCATCTTCTGCAAAGTATGGCTCATCAGAGTTGAAGGAGTTCAGCAAAATAAAACACATTGCAATGCATGAGGCTGTAAAGAACTGATGTGCAAAAAGTTGATTTCTAGGCTGTATGGTGGGAATTGCAGTTTAAATAATACGGCATGTATATAGCTCTGGGGCCAACAAATATCCTGTAGCTTCATTCATGTTTCCCCAAGAAGTCCTTGTTAGAAATGTATCTACCTTTCCAGAAATTTCCTGCTGTATTTATGGAAGTGTGACAAGTCATATATTCCTTGGTTCCTAATGCCTATAGGAATTAATGGAAGGCAATGAATAGTAGGCAGTTTGTGCTAGCAAGCAGTTTCAATGAAACCAACTTATGGCTTAGCAACTTTCAAGGATATCAGCAAAATGGAATACTTATAAATGTGTGGATCTATAAAGAACTGATGTGCAGAAAGTTGAATTCTTGGCTATATACTGGGAATGTCAATTTGCAAATATTGGCAAAAATATTGACCTGGGACCAGCAAATATTCTGGAGGTTTATTCTTCTTTCTCCAAGAAAACCTCCTTCTATCAAATGTATATCACTTCACAGAATGATGTCTTTGTATTTATTTTTTATTTTAATGAGAAGAAAAGCAAAAACAAAATAACAGCAATGAAGACAAAAATAAAACCATACAAAAACAATGAAAAGAAAATAGGATTTCAAAACCAGAAGATAGGAATTAACAATGGTTGTTACAATGCATATTGTTATCTTCATCAAAGTTGCTCGGATTACCAGATGCATGAATGCAAGGTGGATCAGACAATTAAAGACAATAACAAGTCATGAAAAACATTAGAAATAATACAGAGCTTCATTAAATAAGATGATAGAGATTAAGCAATGGTTGTTATATTGCATATTTTTGTGTTCAAATTAGTTATTCCAATCATCAGATATAAGCTTGCAAAATTGGTCAAGAGAAAAGAAAAAATTTAAGCATTAACTATTCCTTTCTATAAACCAATAGACATCAGCAATACACTTACCTCAGCTATCCTTCTATTACATATATTTTTAAATTTAATTTTAAAGAGAAAATACCAAAAATAAAATATCAAAAACAAAGGCAAAAACTAAAGCAAAAATATCAAAAACAAAAGCAATATAAAACAATAAAAATGATACAGAATTTCAAAACAAGGCTATAGGTAATGAACAATAGTTGGTATCCTACACGCTGCTGTCCTCAAAGTGATTCGTCAGACAACTAGACACAAGCATGCAAATTGATCAAACAATTACACATTAACTATTCATTTCAACAAACCAACAGAAACTAGCAGTGCAGTTATTTTAGCTATCTTGTGTATATAAATATACCTATATTTTTTCTTCTTTCTTTTTTCTCTTTACCCTCATACCAACTGTTCTTTCCAATTTGAGCAGTTTCTTTCCCTTTTACAATATCCACTGTACTTTTAATATTCTATTTACTCTTTCAGTTTCTTATACTACGGAGGCAATGTCAATCTGATTTATTTCACTTATACCTATGGCCTCAAGTTGCATCCATTTACCTATAAAAGTCTCTAGTTTATCTTTCTTTATAGCTGAGTAATACTCCATTGTGTAAAAATACCACATCTTTGTTATCACTTCACAGAATGATGTCTCTGTATTTATTTTTTTATTTTAATGAGAAGAAAATCAAAAACAAAATAACAGTTGTTGGACATTTGTTTCAAAGATTTGAGAAACAGTTGTTTCCAAGATTTAGCTATTACAAATCGCGCTGCTGTAAATGTACATGTGCATATATCAATGTGGTGTGATGTTTTCAGTTGTTCTGGAAAAATACCCAAGAGGGTAATAGCTGGGTTGAGAGGGACCTCTAATTTTAGTTTACCGAGGAATCTCCAGACTGATTTCCACAGTGGTTTTATGAGTCTACACTCCCACCAACAGTGGAGAAGGGCTCCCTTTTCCCCACAGCCAAGCAAGCATTTGTTATTGCTTGATTTCTTGTTGATAGCTATTCTTTCTGGGGCAAGATGGAATGTCAGTGTTGTTTTAATTGCTCAAATGACTAATGATGTTGAATATTTTTTCATGCATGTATTTTCCATTTATATTTCATCATCTGAAGAGTGTGTATTCACCTCAGATGCCCATTTTTGTATTGGTTCTTTGAATTTGGGGGGGATGATTTTTTAAAATTCTTTATGTGTTCTAGATAGAAGTACTTTGTCCAAGGGAGAGTTGGCTATTTTTTTTACAGTTTGTAGGTTTTCCTTTTACTTTACTGTTGATTTCCTTACATGTGCAAAACATTTTCCATAAGGTGAGACCTCAGTTGTTGATTCTTTGAAGTATTTCTCATGTAGTTTGGTATTTGTTTATGAACTCTCTGGCTGCCCCTATGTTTTCAAGATTTTTTACCTGCTTTCTCTTCCAGTATATTTAGTGTTTCTGTTTTAATACTTAGATCTCTGATCCATTTTGACCTGAGTTTGGTGCATGGGATTAGACATGGGTCTAATTTCAGTCTTTTGCATGTGGTGAGCCAGGTTTTCTGGCACCATTTATCAAAGAGGCTCTCTTCCTTCCAGTGAACATGTTTGGTACCTCTTTTGTATTTAGAAACGTGGGGCAAGTTGTGTATTCTCTGTTCCCAGAGCCCAAGAGGGAATGGAATGCAATTAAGAGTGGTTCAGTTTGTGGTAGAAAGCAGGCGCAGCTTCCCAAATATATGGCTCATCAGAGTTCAAGGAGGTCATCAAAACAGAACCATTTGGAGAGTGTGGATCTGTGAAGAAATGATGTGCAAAAAGTTGAATCCTAGCTGATATTCTGTGAATGGAAGTTTGCAAAAAATGACATATATTTAGCCCTGAGGCTACCAAACAACTTGGAGAGTCATGCCTGTTTTCCCAAGAACTTCTTGTAACAAATATATATTACTTTCCAGGATGGTTCTGCTGCATTTACTGAAGTGAAGCAAGTTATATAATCTTTGTTACCTAAGTCCTATGGGAATGAAATAAAAGTTCATACAGGTGCACTTTGTGCTAGTGACCATATAGAGCGTGACCAAATTTTGGCTCAGCAAATTTCAAAGAGATGAGCAAAAGAGAACACTGTGGATTGTGTGGGTTTTTTAAAGAAATGATGTGCAGAAATTTGATATCTAGGGTTTATGTTGGGAATGGCTGTTTGCAAAAGGTGGCATATATATAGCATTGAGGCTAACAAATATCTTTTACATTCATGCCTATTTCTTCAAGAAGAATTCATTCTATAGAACACATATAACTATCAGGAATGGTTCTGCTGTATGTATACAAATGTGCCAAGTCATATGTTCTTTGCTATATACTGCCATTAGGAATGAAAGAAAGGCAATTTATAATGGTGCAGTTTCTGCTAGCAAGCAAGCAGAACTTGACAGACATAGCTTGACAGACATAGCTCAGCAAAGTTAGAGGAGATCATCAGAACAGAACACTTTATGATGTGTGGAACTGTGAAGAACTGTTGTGTAGATAACTGATTTATAGGCTGTATACTGTGAATCATATTTGCATACAGTGGCATTTGTATAGCCAAGGGGCCAACCAATAATGGAGCATCATGCCAATTTCTCCAATAATTCCTTGTAAGCAACATATATAATTTTCCAGAATGCTTCAGGTTTCTTTACAGAAATGAGACAAATCATATAGTCTTTGCTTCCTTATGTCTATAGGAGTGAATGAAAGGCAAAGTATAGTGGTGCACTTCCTGCTAGCAAGCAGGTACACATTCCTGAATGCATTGCTCCTCACATTTTAAGGAGATCATCAAGAGAACACATTGGAATGTATGTACCTTTAAAGAACTGATGTGCAGAAAGTTCACCTCTAGGCTATATATTGGCTATAGCAGTATGCATCAAGTGGCATGTCCATATCCCTGGGGTTATCAAATAACATGTATCTTAATTTCTATGTCCACAGGAAGATATCATCATACCAAATGAATGCCATTTTTCAGAATGCCTCTGTTATATTTACCAACTTCTGGAAAGTCATATTTTATTATCTTTCTTATGCCAATAGGAGTGAAAGGAAGATGGGCCAGGGATATAGCTCAGGAGTACAGCACCTGTCTGGTGAATGCAAGGTTGTGAGTTCAATTCCTGGTACCAAAGTAGGAGTGCAAGGAAGATAATGCACCGTGGTGCAGTGTGTGCTAGCAAGCAGTTAAAGTTTTGTCAATGTATGGCTCATCACCATTCAATCAGATGAGCAAAAAACCAAACACATTTGGAGTCTATTGATCTGTAAAGAACTCATGTGCAGAAATTTGATTTCTAACCTGTTTATTAAGAACAGCAGTTTCAACGAACTGGAAAGCAAGTAGACTGGGATCCAACATATATCCTGGAGATTCATTCCTGTTTCTCAAGGAATACTTCCTTTTAAGAAAAGTATATCACTTTCGAGAAGCTTCTGGTGTATCTAGGAAGTGAAGCGAGTAACGGATTATTTGCTCCTAATGCCCACAGGAAGGAATGGAAGGCAAACAATGGTGGTGCACTTTGTGCTAGCAAGCTGGTGTAGGTTGATGTACTTATGGCTCAGCAAACTTCAAGGCAATCTGCAAAATGGACCTGTTAACTATGTGTGGATTTGTAAAGAGCTGATGTGCAGAAAGAAGATTTCTAGGTTGCAAAATATGAATGGCACTTTGCTTACAGTGGCATGTATACAGTGCTAGGTCCAACAAAGAACCTGGAGCGCCATTCCTTTCTCTGCAAGAACTCCTTGTAACAAAGGTATAGCACTTTCCAGAACGTTTCTGCTCTATTTGATGAAGTGTGGCAAGATGTATACTCTTTGCCACCTAATCCTCAAAGGAATGAAAGAAAAGCAATTTAGAGTGGTGCACTTTGTTCTAGCAACCAGGTACAGCTGGACAAACTTATGGCTCAGCAAATTTCCAGGAGACCAGCAAAACCAAGCACTTAGCAGTTTGTATATCTTTAAAGAACTGATGGGTAGAAAGATGCTATATACTTTGAATGGCATTTTGTGTTCAGTGGAATGGATATAGCCCCGGGGGAAACAAATAACCTGGAGCGTCATGCTTATTTGTCCAAGAAGAATTCCTTGTAAAAATTATATATCATGTTCCAAAATGCTTCTGCTCTATTTAGAGAAATGTGGCAAGTAATATATTCTCTGCTTTCTAATATACATAGGAGTAAAAGAAGACAATACATACTGGTGCACTTTTAGCTAGAAAGCAGAGAGCTTCCCTAGGGTACGGCTCATCACATTTCAAGGACATCAGAAAAACAGAAAAATTTGCTGTGTGTTGATGTGTAAAGAATTAATGTGCTGAAAGTAGGTATATAGACTGTATACTGTGCGCGGCAGTTTGCATACAGTGGCATGCATGTAGACCAGGGACAAACAAATAGCCCAGAACTTCATGCCTGTTTCCCTAAGAACTCCATTTACCAAATTTGTAAGAGATTCCCAAATAGTTCTGCTGTATTAACTGAAGAGTGGCAAGTTATACATTCTTCATTTTCTCACACCCGTAGGAGCGAATGGAAAGCAATAAATACTTGTGTGATTTGTGCGAGCAAGCAGACAGCAAAACGGAACACTTATGAGTGTTTGTATCTGTAAAGAACTGATGTTTACAAAGGTGATTACTAGGCTATATACTGGTAATGTCCATTTTCATACACTGGCATTCATATCGACCTGGGTCCAGCACATATTCCGGAGGTTTATTTCTATTTCTCCTTAAACTCTGCTTACATATAAACTTTGATGGCAGTTTGCATACAGTAGCATGCATATAGAATTTGGGCCAACAAATAACCTTGTTAGAAATGTATATCACTCTCCAGAACGGCACTGTTGTGTGGCAAGTCATACATTCTTTGCTTCAAAATGACTTAGAAATGAATGGAAGCCTATGAATAGTGGGATAGTTCCTGCTATCTAGCAGGTACAGCTTCTCAAGTATATGGCTAAGCCAAATTCAATGAGGTCAACAAAACAGAACAGCTTGGAGTGTCCACATCTGTAAAGAACTTATGTCCTGAAAGTTGATTTCTAGGTGCTATAGTGTGCATGGCAGTTTGCATACAATGGTATGTATATAGATTTGGGGCCTAGAAATAACCTGGAGCTTCATGTTTGTTTCCCCAAGAAGAGATCCCTGGAAGAAATGTATGTCACTTTCCAGAAGGCTTCTGCTGTATTTACAGAACTGTAGAAAATCACACATTATTTGTTCAAAATGACTTAGAAATGATTGGAAGGCTATGAATACTGGTGCAGTTTGTTTTTTGTTTTTTGATTTTTTTTTTACTCTTTTATTTTAAAAGTAAAAGAACAATAACAAACACACACAAAGTAGCACAAGAACGGTACAATCAAAACTGAATTACAGACAAGGTGACAGGGAATTAACAATGGTTGTTGCATTACATATTGATAACTTCAAAGTGTATACTCAGGAAAACAAATATAGACATGCAACACTGATCAAACAACTAATCATTAACTGTTCCTTCCAATAAAGCAACAAAAGTCAGTAGCACAACTATGTTAGATATGCTGCATATACATACATACATACATAAATAATTATCCCTTCCTTCGTTTTTTTATATAATTTTAAAAAATTTTTTTAAAGTGTAAAAGAAAAAGAACTACAACAAAAAAGACGAAAGCATTAACAAAGAGACACGAAGTAGCACAATAACAGTATAATCAAAATTGAATTATAGACAAAGCAACAGGAAACCAAGAATAGTTGTTCCATTGTATATTGATAACTTCAAAGTGTATGCTCAGGAAAACACATATAGACATACAAGATTGATGAAACAACCAGTCATCAACTTGGTGCAGTTTGTTTTAGCAAGCAGGTAATGCTTTCAAAGTATATATGTAAGCAGAATTCAAGGAGATCAACAAAAGAGAACACTTTGGAATGTTCAGATCTGTAAAGAACTGATGTCCTGAAAGTTAATTTCTAGGTTATATTTTGTTAATGGCAGTTTGCATACAGGGACATGTATATAGCTCTGGGGTGAACAAAATCCTTGGGCTTCATGCATGTTTTCATGAGAACTCCTTGAAAAAATATATGTCACTTTCCAGACTGTTGCTGCTGTATTTACAGAAGTATGGCACGATATATACTGTTTGCTTCCCAATGCCCATAGAAAGCTATGGAAAGGAATAAATATTGGTGCAGTTGTTCTAGGATGCCAGTACTGATTCTGCAGTGTACGGCTTTGCACTGTTCAAGGCATTCAGCAAAACAGAGCATATTGAAGTGTGTGTATCTGTAAAGAACTGAAGTGCAGAAAGAATATCTAAGCCATATACAGGGAATGGCATTTGGCATAATGTAGCAGGTATATAACCCTTGGATCAACAAATAACCTGGAGATTTATGCTGGTTTCCCTGAGAATAATTCCCTATAAGAAATTTATACCAAGTTTCAGAATTATTCTGCTGCATTTACAATAGTGTAGCAAGTTACATATTCTTTGCCTCCCATTACTCATAGAAATGAATGGAAGGCAATAGGTAGTACTGCAGTTTGTGTAAAGAAGC